>CM060607.1:29089085-29094085 GCA_030578255.1 Tiaroga cobitis
ATATAGACTCATTACATGCAAAGTGAGATATTTCAAGCCTTTATTTGTTATAATTGTGATGATTATGGCTTACAGCTTATGAAAACATTTTCACAATATTCTAATTTTGAATTTGGGGTTTTCATAAGCTGTAATCCATAATCATCAAAATTATAACAAATAAAGGCTTGAAATATCTCACTTTGCATGTAATGGGTCTATATAATATATTAGTTTCACCTTTTAAGTTGAATTACTGAAATAAAGGACCTTTTGGACGATATTCTAATTGCTGGAGTTTCATTAGTACTGTGGTTCCTCTTCCCTGCATGATCCCTGTGTGTGAGAGGAGGTGTGTGTGCGCCAAATTACTCCTGCAAGTCTCCTTTATTGGACATTATAGAGTGTGAGATTAGAGCAGGGATGGAGGAACAGAGGAAACACAAAGAGAAGAGCAACGGCTTCATTTAACACCCATAATCAGCTGACAAATGACAACAGTATTATGTTGTGCATGCTTTACATTTTCAACGCTTCCCAGAAAAGCACGACTCTGTAATATATGAACTGCTAAATGCGTTTGATCTGAATTATAATGTCGGTTTCATCAATCATGACACAAAAAGCGCAACAAAGAGCCGCGACAACAAACCGCATTATCTTTTCAGAAGCCGAATCGGGAGATTTCTTCTCCTTATACAAATTATTTGATTCCCTAGAAACACAAATCTGATTAGGATTGTCTTTCAATTTCCTGACACTGACAACCCACTAACCTAATTACCCGCCGGTCCCCGCGGTCCCACTCTTCCTCGCAAACTCCGGGACATCATTCGATGCGCGCTAAGTCCCAGTAAAATCTAATTTCTCCCAAATACAGTTTTAATATATTGTATTGATAGTCACAGACGGCGGGGAGAGGGATAAATGATTTTGAATTATGCTAAAGATTAGATTGACTAAATGCACGGTAAATATAATTTAAGTTTGGCCCAAATGGTTTGACTTAACAAGCTTATTAATACAACACACCTAAAGGACATAACTTCAGTCCTAGGCACATTTTCATGATTCTTTGTCACACATTCTTTGGATGATTTTGAATTATGCTTAAGATTCGATTGACTAAATGCACAGAAAATATACAGGTGAAACTCGAAAAATTTGAATATCTTGCAAAAGTTCATTTATTTCAGTAATTCAACTTAAAGGGTGAAACTAATATATTATATAGACTCATTACATGCAAAGTGAGATATTTCAAGCCTTTATTTGTTATAATTGTGATGATTATGGCTTACAGCTTATGAAAACCCCAAATTCAAAATTAGAATATTGTGAAAAGGTTTTCATAAACTGTAAGCCATAATCATCACAATTATAACAAATAAAGGCTTGAAATATCCAACTTTGCATGTAATGAGTCTATATAATATATTAGTTTCACCTTTTAAGTTGAATTACTGAAATAAATGAACTTTTGCAAGATATTCAAATTTTTCAAGTTTCACCTGTAATTTAAGTTTGGCCCAAATGGTTTGATTTACCAAGCATATTAATACAGCACACCTAAAGGACATAACTGCACATTTTCATTCTTTGTCAAGGTATTGTTGCTGAAAATGTCTGAAACACAAAAGCGAGGACTGGTTTTTCTCACGATGAAGGAAACGTCCATTATGTCCAAGCTGAAACTAGTTAAAAACCACCAAACTAGACCAGCTCCCTCTCAGGCTGGGTTTCCCACTGCATTAGGTCACATTTGGCCACATTTCGGCTGTCGTCAGGTTTCCCTGAGGATTGTGGGATTCAGACGCTTCATGTCACACGCCATTGCTAAGCCGGAGTGAAGATTCAGAGGTACAAAGGTGCCGGTTTTAATTAGAACCGTAACTGGCGTAATTAAACAGATGCTGACAGGAATTAAACCTTGGCACTATCTAGTCTCCCGTTACACTGGGAACAAGAGGGTCAGGATGAGAGAGAGAGGGATGAAAGAAGGAGGCCGGTTCGTAACGGATGGATCGTGTATCATGAGGTCTTTAGATCGCAACCTCGCTGATCCAATCAATGCAAGTACAGTATAGACACACTATAGATACACAATCACATCAAGAACGCTTTTTACAGTTGTGTGTGCATGTGAATTGGGTGCCTAGTTAGTTAGTCACGTCTAAGACTCATTAGTGCATGTTATTACAATGAAAAACAAATGGTAGTCTTCATAAAATGCTTGATTACAAAAGCAAATTTACACTAATCACTGCAAAAAAAAACAAATATTTCTCAGTATTCATCAAAACATTCTTATGTATACATTTATTTGAGAAACACAATATGAGTTGTATTAGGTTGTATTATATTAAGTGAGTTTATGCTACAAGAAAGAAAAAAAACTAAAATAAATGTCTGACAATTGAGTCTTTTTTTAATTAAGTTAATTTTTATATATTTTCATATTTTTTTCTTGTTTTAAGCATAAACTCACTTAATTTAAATACATGTTGCAGTTATTTTGCTTCTTAAGTAAATGTACCTTGATTTAAAATTCTATAGATATTTATTCTAGAAAACAAGACAAAAATACTGACTAAGAAAATAAATGGTTTGCAGTGAAAAGCCCTGCGATTGATACCAAATGTCCTGTTTCTTAAATACAGAAGTAAATTATGAATGCCATTTCATGTTGAAGTTAAAGTCAGCATGACACAGAAGTTGCGCTGGTCTTTCCTCTATTCCCCCGTATATCGAGTGAAACGCTTCAGGAACAAGAACACATGTGGGCGGGGCTTGATTGTGTCTGTGAGGGAATTGATTGGATGGTTGTGGTTTGCTATTGGCTGATCTCATGTGAGTGACAGGTTATAGCCCCGCCCCCCTCATCAGAGAAGAGAAGAGATGCTGCAAGAGGAACTTATTCTCATTCAAGAGTATTAACACAATAATGATGAATAATTTATGATAAACACTGCAATATTCCATAAAAAATAAGAATTGTTCATTTTGATTTCGTGTTGACGTTAAGACTGAAGGCATCTTTACACTCGTTTGCACGATTCCACATCAGAGGAACGAGCGGCTAAAACGGGAATATCTTCAATGAAACACGAGAGCGGTAGTCAACAAATACATCGCTGGACTTTACTTGACCGCCAGTTCCCAGCGAGCGGATCTCCAATGTCGCTTCTTCAAAGCGAGCGTGGCGGTGTGTGTGTGAGAGAGAGATGGCTTAGGGTCACAGCGTGGAAGGCATCCGAGTGCGGATTAGCCTTCGGGCCCGGGCTCCTTTTCCTCTCCCGAAACAACAATGACACACACACGTGCTTAACACACGCGCATATGTGTGCTAGAGGAATCACTCACCTAAAGTGACCGTTCTGTCTTCATTTATTCACACTCGTGGTTTCAAACCCGTGTGGTTTTTCTGAGATGTTGGACTGAATGTTGAAAGTTCCCAAAAGGACACCGTAAAAGTATCGTAACACACGAGTCGAGCGCTATATTCAAATATCACGCGGCCTTCTGAAACCTTTGCGTGAGGAATATAGCACACGAGTCGCAGGAACACTTTGTTTTGGTGTCTTTGACAGAATAAATCAACATCCACTTTTAATTGTATGCAAGAAAATAATTACATGAGGTCAGAACCAGAGCTGCATGATTACTGGAAAATAAATAGAAATTCTGATTTCTCTCAGTGGGATTATCAAATCGTAAAATTTCTCTCAATACAACAATCCCCTCTTGAGCAAAGCCCCTACAGAAGGGCCTGTCCCCCCCGGTTGGGGGTCGCTGGGCTTGGCAAGGGCCCTTATTTCTGGTGGTCTCACCTGTTCTGGGAGCCCGTCATGTGCGAGAGGGGACAGTGTCAGCGTGGCTGGATGGTTGGCAGTGACTCGGGGAGCTTAGGATGACCCGTTTTTAGCTAGGAAATTCACAGGGCCGTGTCCTGAACTCCACCTTTCACTGGCCTCGCGTCAGCACTATTTCAAAGCGCTTGGCAGTTCGTGGACGCATGCCGGCTTCCTCTACGGCGACAGGAGAAACGGGACCGTGGGGTTGACATCTAACCTAAAAACACCTGTGCCGCGGCTTCTTCTAGCCGGGCCAAACCGCATCAGGCACTCGTCCCAAACACGCTGCCAACAAAGAGGAAACTATCGCAGCACAATCCTGCCAAAGGACAACTGAATGTGGCTCACTGTGGGCTGATGCACTCGGAAAGAAAAAAAAGGGTGAAAATTGGACTTTTAGGAGAACAACCGCTGTCATTAGGACAGAACCCACATCTTTAGTTTAGGGTCAAATACTCCAAATAACTAGTTGCACATTACTAGGATAGTGGCTGTTTATCAGTTCTTATAAAGCACATATTAATGCCTTATTCTGCATGATCATATTCTACATCCCGTAATCACACAATACCTAAACTTAACAACTACCTTAATCCTATTAATAAGCAGTAATTAGGAGTTTAATGAGGAAAGTCATTGTTAATAGTTAGTTGATAGTGAGACCCTAAAGTGTGACCAAAGATTTATAGTAGTACCTAAAGGGTATTCATTACACGGCTCTGTGGAATGCTCGATTCTGATTGGTCGATCGCTCCATCCAGCGGTGTGATATTCCCAGATAACGACCGCTGAGAGCAGAAACACATCCGGGTCACTGAAGTCATCAGCGCTATACACTCGCTAGGAACGCTAGGTTTCTCTTCGTGGAAGTTTTGCGTTTGGTGAGCTAAAAAAAAATATTAAAACTCAGTCAAATATATATTTTGTGTAGTTATTTAATTATGCGATCCAGTATCGAGGACTCGCTCTCTCTTGTTTCATAAAAACGCTCTGCAGCCATTTTATGACTATTGTTTTATACACTGTTGGATTATAAGATACAAACAGGAACGATTTTAAAACAGTTTAATCAGAAATCAATATCTCTAATCCCCATAATTAATTTGGTTGTGAAATGCTGTGTAATAAGTGTATGACTGTATACCGTATCTCTTAAATGTCCATCTA
>CM060607.1:29096585-29226585 GCA_030578255.1 Tiaroga cobitis
GATGTGCGTGCTCACGGTTTTATAAATCTGAATATTTCTGTGCGTACGCACGTCCTATGTTTCATCCGTACGCCACTTCTGACGCAAATCCTAAGCAAAGTTTTATAAATGAGGCCCCTGATCCTGATCACCCTGTCGGGTTTATTCTGATACAAAGTTGTCCCATTAAAAGCTGTTGGCCCCTAAAGGCTGATTTTTTGTTCTAAAAAAACTCTTGGAATCAGAGGTTGGAATCGTTTTGGAAAACTTATTTAGGAAAAAGAATAGAACTAAAATTTGTTTAGGAAGCAAAGTCATTTTAAAACCAAACTAAACCTAAACTGTAAAACTCCCATGATTTAAACAACTCTGCAGTTCACAATATTTTCAACAGTTTATTAACACAAAGTTGGTGATCCTTCCAATGGCAGTCAGGCTGAATGAAAGTGCAAATTCACTTCTGGTTTAGCAGAAACACAGCGGTTACCCCCGTGCACAAATCAGCGCTGCGCTTATAAACACTGAAAAACAGATGTCATCGAAACCTTTCTGAAGACAGTCAGTTCCCTTCAGATAAACACTCAGACAACAAGCTCACCTGAAGAGCCTAATGACATCATATTTGAGTAATTTCATTGACAATCTCTGTTTAATCAGACCACACACACACACACACAATGATGATGATTGTGGCGGGTCATGTGATTCAGTTGATGTCTACCCTAGTGTGTGTTTTGCAGAGATGATCTACAGTGTGTCGTCAGTGATCTCGTCTCTCCGGTGGAAAACACATGTTCACGCCTGTGGTAATCCTCTCACCTGTTCAGACAAGGCCTCGAGGGATACACACACACGCGCGCTTCACACACGCGCACATGTGCGCTAGAGGAATCGCTCACCTAAAGTGACCGTTCTGTCTTCATTTATTCACACTCGTGGTTTCAAACCCGTGTGGTTTTTCTGAGATGTTGGACTGAATGTTGAAAGTTCCCAAAAGGACACCGTAAAAGTATCGTAACACACGAGTCGAGCGCTATATTCAAATATCACACGGCCTTCTGAAACCTTTGCGTGAGGAATATAGCACACGAGTCGCAGGAACACTTTGTTTTGGTGTCTTTGACAGAATAAATCAACATCCACTTTTAATTGTATGCAAGAAAATAATTACATGAGGTCAGAACCAGAGCTGCATGATTACTGGAAAATAAATAGAAATTCTGATTTCTCTCAGTGGGATTATCAAATCGTAAAGTCTGTGATTTATTGAAATAAATATGTGTGCTGTGTGTTTCAGTGAGAGGCATTTAAATGTTCATGTATGCATTTAGCTAAGAACAAAAGCAGTTTTATATGCGTGCAAGAGTTGTCATGTACAGTCGAGCGGCTGCTGATGTAAATGCTGCTCTACACTAACTTCATCTCTGAATCTGAGTTTGAGTCGCTATAACGTGCATTTGGGAACAAAACATGCATGATCCTATAGACTGGATGCCAGCCGAGCTTAGCCCCGCCCTCGGTCTGGACTTGATCCGTTGGGAAGCAAGTATGCCCAAAGCTGTTCGGACCATAGACTGTAAAAAAAGATGGACGACGCCCCTTCGCTCTCTTCCATTGGTCAGAAGTGAAGCCGCCAGTGTCCCGATTAGTGTTGTCACGGTACCAAAATATCAGTATTCGGTACCAATACCAGTGAAAATCCACGGTTCTCGGTACCAATTTCGGTACCAAAGCTTAATTTAGATTAAATTTACACATATTAAAGTATATCACGGTTACAAAGATGGAAACTGTAGTATTAAAAACAATTTACAATAAGATTCTATTTGTTAGATAACATTAGATAAAATTACCTAACAATAAACAACAGTTATATACTGTAATTATTCTCCATGGGGTTAACTTAAAAATGTACTAATATATTTTTAAAATCAAAAGTTTTATCTGTTAACATTATTTAATGCACAATGAATGAAGTGAACAAACATGAACAATCAAGTGTTTGTATTAAATAACATTCACAAACATTAATTAATGTTGTAAAAATATATTGTTCACTCAATGTGTTGATGTTGCATTAAGTAATATTAATGAATGGTGTCTTATTGTAGTGTTACCAAACTATACAGGAGATAAAACATGTTTTATTTGACTTAACTGTACTTTTATTTAATCCAAAAATGTCACTCTTGCCTGTCTTCAAAGCTTGAGAACCCTGTAGCTGATTTCTAATGCAAGGGCTAGAAATCAATTAATTCTGATACTTCCTCGTCATCATGGAGAGCGCATCGCACCGCTTTCTCCTTTCCACAAGCGCTTGCTTTTCCGTGTCTCCGCTATGCAACCATGAACAGCGGCGAGCCTGGAAAGACGAGCTCGCACGTCTCTTCTATTATGAGCGCGCTTGCCGCACGCCTACATTTGAAATTTGCACGCGCAAAAAAACGCGCTATATAAACGTGTGAACGGCCCTTTATGGCAACGTGACATTAGCCTAATTCAAAATATTTCCATATGTGGCTCTTTCCTCCTTTCTTGTCAACAAGTGGATTCAGAGCCACCGCATTAGCAGCGCCGGTCGCCGTGTCTCAGAGTGTTTTTATGAAGAGTACGCACCTCTGCATCTTTCCGACAGCGCATCAAGAACCGGATTAACCCGGTACTCGGTACCTAGAAAAGCTGGGACCGTAACCGTTTAATTTTTTTAGTACCGACTTGGTACCGAAGTACCGAGTTTTTTGACAACACTAGTCCCGATATAGCTCTGACATCTTGTACTTGAGTCTGGGCAGAAGCGATCTCGGGACCAGACCTGCGCAGTCGTGAGCAGGAAGTAAAGCCGCGAAATCAAGGCCCCGCCCTCACTCTCGCAGAATCAATCGCAAGCACACGCCCCTGCACTTTTTTAAAATTAACTATAGAAATTTAGATATAAAATTTAAAGCTCCAATCTCCTCAGTCCTCCGAAGATCCCGAAAAAAAGTCAATCACAGCTGTCAATCATGACGTCACACCACCGCATCAAATAACTAACTAAAAACAAACTTATTTTAAAAACACTTGAAATTACATCAGCGTGATAGAAACTACAGTAAATAACAGAAACCGTATTTGGAAAAACGATATTTGAAGTGTAACTTAATTGTTTAGTTGGTCTCACGTGCCGTTGAATAACACAGGGAGGCGGGGCTTATGACCTATACTAGGACCGTCCACCGGGGGCGATCGAGACGTTTTGGCTTCACTTTTCAGGGCTTGTGCGGCACGATTGATTCGGACCAATCAAATTGCCAGGGCGGGCTTTATACGATGATGGACAGATGATCAACAGTAACGTAATCATCACGTCACCAAAGAGCGCTTGGGTTGAGTTCGTTTACAACAAAGATGGCCGCCGCCGCTGGAGAACTGAGATGTGTAGATTCAGCCATCGCGTCTGTTATAGGAGATGTCGACAGCGCATTCATTTTAAAAGAGGAACAGAGAACCGCGATCAAGGCATTTGTTGATCGGAAAGATGTTTTTGCCGTCCTTCCTGCGGGATTCGGTCGATCCAATTGAGTGCAGAGTGCAACGAGAAGAGCTTATAAATCAGCTGTTGTCAACAAAAGACAAGTTTTAAAGGACTATATGTTAGAACAGGGGTGCCCAATCCTGCTCCTGGCGATCGACTGTCCTGCACAGTTCATCTCCAACCCTAATCAAACACACCTGAATATAATTTTCAAGTGATCCTAAAGACCTTAATTGGTTGCTTCAGGTGTGTTTGATTAGGGTTTGAGATGAACTGTGCAGGACAGTCGATCGCCAGGAGCAGGATTGGGCACCCCTGTGTTAGAATTTGCATGTATTAATCACTTTTTCTATTGCCAATGTTGGAACAGCTGGTAACAAAACAAAACAAAAACGAGACCTTCCCCGACTTCCTAGGTTGTTTATGAAATCTTGTAGATTTTATAAATGCATACATTAACATTGTGTGAAGGACTTTGCCGGGAACATCCAAAAGATGTGACGTTTACACACGAGAGTCTCTCTTGCGTTCAATGACACATGAAACGAATGCTTATACAATGTTCAGGATAACACTTAAAGAGCTGTTCTGCACTGTAATGTCAATGTGTCGTGAAAATAAAAGGGATTCATTCAAACTATAGTCTCACATAGTCAGATCTATACAGTCTATAGTCTCAAATATACTTTATAATCAAACTATCATAAAGGTGTGATTGTAATCGACATGATGAATCGCAGAGCTGCTGCATACATATAAATAGCTGTTTTCTCACCGCAAATAAAAATAAAATTAAAATAATTATTTTCCTTAAATACTTAATTTTCATATTTTAGAGTGAAATATTACAATATTGCTAATTCTTATTTTGCCTAACATAATATTAATAATAGTAATGACTATACTTACTATACACTTTATTTTAAGGAGTCATTGTTACAGTGTAATTATATATTTAAGTACCGAGTAATATTAATTAACTACATGTACTTACTATATGGTTATTTGCCTGTAACCATGCATAATTTACTGTTATTACGAACATAAGTAATAAGTACATGTAACATGTGTAACAAGGACACTGTAAAATAAAGTGTTACCTATTCTTCTTATTATTATATAAGTCATATTTATATATAACCATAAACTTTTGGGCCAAATTGTGCAACCCAAACAAACAAGCCTTTTTAAAACACTGTAAATCACAATTTGTATATAAAAAAATTGCAATTCGATTCAACCCTAGTCAGAACATTTAAGTGATTAAAATAATTACAAACGAATTTGAACTTATTGCTGTTGCGCATGTAATATCACACTAGCTAATAAAGCATTTAAAACGCAACAAACACTCTTCTGACAAACAAGGCCAGTATATCAGACAAGCATTGAGATTGCTAGTGCTCCTCAGATGTGTCACGCAGAGCAACACACTCCGACAGAATCAGACGTCTAGATGACGCTGGAGTACGTGAGTCTTGCGGGCTGAAAGAGTCTGTGGATTACGTCAGTGTAATCTCTCAATAGTATCTGTTCCTTTCTTCCCAGCTCCGGTTCACTTCCATTGATCAGAGGAAAAAAACCTGTAGTCCCTGACATTTGAGTCGTCTTATTGATCACTTCCTGTTTTGAGGGAATGAAGCGGGTCCAGGACGATGCAGTAAATCTCATCACTGAAAACATCCTGTGCCTGATAAAGGCTTTCGTTTTATCAGCTCGGGAATTATTCTATCATTACCGTTTGAAGCCATTTCTCTCTCCTCGTGGTGTGTTTGTTGAGATCACATGACGAGCCCTGCGCTAAACACAGGGAAAACACACGCTTTATAATAATCGGTTTATGTGAGAAATAACCCTGCAGTTACTTGATCAAAAATACAGTAAAACCAGTAATGTTGTGACACAATATTATAATTTAAACAGCTGTTTTCTGTGAATATATAGTAAAGTGTAATTTATTCCTGTGATCAAAGCTGAATGTTCAGCATCATTACTCCAGTCTTCAGTGTCACACGATCCTTCAGAAATCACTCTAATATGAGGATCTGATGCTCAAGAAACATTTGTGATTATTATTAATGTTGAAAACAATTCATATTTTTGTGGAAACTGATACATTTTATTTTCCAGGATTCTTTGATGAATAAGAAGTTCAAAAGAACAGCATTATATTGAAATAGAATATTTCGCTACATTAATCAAATATTTCGTCTTTTTTGATTTGCTTGTTCTTGATGAATAAAAGTATTAATTTCTTTTATAGAAAATACGTACGATAAAAGATATTCTTAAAAAAATAATTCTACATTAACAGAACGACTAAAATGTGTTTAAATTGTTGTAGTCTAATTAGTATTTTTTATTATTATGTAAAAAGAAGAAATACAACTCAGTTTTGCACATCATCACACGACATACATAATGCTTAATAACCCTTATCGCTCCATTAGAGGTTTGTCTCTGTTGATGGCAGAGGAGAGTTTGTGTCATGCAAAGTTATAATCCGGTGAGTTGTTTGAGTGCGTGCCCTTCGCTGGTCTGCGGTCGGGACGGTCGTACACTGAAGGTAGACATGGTGAAGTGGACATGGTGAAGTGGATATGGTAAAGTAGATATGGTAAAGTAGACGAGGGTGAAGTAGACATAATAACAATAATAATAATAATAATTCATTCCATTTATATAGCGCTTTTCTCTGCACTCAAAGCGCTTTACATAGAAGGGGGGAATCACCTCAACCACCACCAATGTGCAGCACCACCTGGATGATGCGACGGCAGCCATATTGTGCCAGAACGCCCACCACACACCAGCTTACTGGTGGAGAGGAGACAGAGTGATGAAGCCAATTGGTATATATATATATGGGGATGATTAGGACGAGGGTGAAGTAGACGAGGTGAAGTAGACGAGGGTGAAGTAGACGAGGGTGAAGTAGACGAGGGTGAAGTAGACGAGGGTGAAGTAGACGAGGGTGAAGTAGACGAGGGTGAAGTAGACGAGGGTGAAGTAGACGAGGGTGAAGTAGACGAGGGTGAAGTAGACGAGGGTGAAGTAGACGAGGGTGAAGTAGACGAGGGTGAAGTAGACGAGGGTGAAGTAGACGAGGTGAAGTAGACGAGGGTGAAGTAGACGAGGTGAAGTAGACGAGGGTGAAGTAGACGAGGTGAAGTAGACGAGGGTGAAGTAGACGAGGGTGAAGTAGACGAGGGTGAAGTAGACGAGGGTGAAGTAGACGAGGGTGAAGTAGACGAGGGTGAAGTAGACGAGGGTGAAGTAGACGAGGGTGAAGTAGACGAGGGTGAAGTAGACGAGGGTGAAGTAGACGAGGGTGAAGTAGACGAGGGTGAAGTAGACGAGGGTGAAGTAGACGAGGTGAAGTAGACGAGGGTGAAGTAGACGAGGGTGAAGTAGACGAGGGTGAAGTAGACGAGGGTGAAGTAGACGAGGGTGAAGTAGACGAGGGTGAAGTAGACGAGGGTGAAGTAGACGAGGGTGAAGTAGACGAGGGTGAAGTAGACGAGGGTGAAGTAGACGAGGGTGAAGTAGACGAGGGTGAAGTAGACGAGGGTGAAGTAGACGAGGTGAAGTAGACGAGGGTGAAGTAGACGAGGTGAAGTAGACGAGGGTGAAGTAGACGAGGTGAAGTAGACGAGGGTGAAGTAGACGAGGGTGAAGTAGACGAGGTGAAGTATACGAGGGTGAAGTAGACGAGGGTGAAGTAGACGAGGTGAAGTATACGAGGGTGAAGTAGACGAGGGTGAAGTAGACGAGGTGAAGTAGACGAGATGAAGTAGACGAGGGTGAAGAAGACGAGGGTGAAGTAGACGAGGTGAAGTAGACGAGGGTGAAGTAGACGAGGGTGAAGTAGACGAGGGTGAAGTAGACGAGGGTGAAGTAGACGAGGGTGAAGTAGACGAGGGTGAAGTAGACGAGGGTGAAGTAGACGAGGTGAAGTAGACGAGGTGAAGTAGATGAGGGTGAAGTAGACGAGGTGAAGTAGACGAGGGTGAAGAAGACGAGGGTGAAGTAGACGAGGGTGAAGTAGACGAGGTGAAGTAGACGAGGTGAAGTAGACGAGGGTGAAGTAGACGAGGGTGAAGTAGACGAGGGTGAAGTAGACGAGGTGAAGTAGACGAGGGTGAAGTAGACGAGGGTGAAGTAGACGAGGGTGAAGTAGACGAGGTGAAGTAGACGAGGGTGAAGTAGACGAGGTGAAGTATACGAGGGTGAAGTAGACGAGGGTGAAGTAGACGAGGGTGAAGTAGACGAGGGTGAAGTAGACGAGGGTGAAGTAGACGAGGGTGAAGTAGACGAGGGTGAAGTAGACAAGGTGAAGTAGACGAGGTGAAGTAGACGAGGGTGAAGTAGACGAGGTGAAGTAGACGAGGGTGAAGTAGACGAGGGTGAAGTAGACGAGGGTGAAGTAGACGAGGGTGAAGTAGACGAGGGTGAAGTAGACGAGGGTGAAGTAGACAAGGTGAAGTAGACGAGGTGAAGTAGACGAGGGTGAAGTAGACGAGGTGAAGTAGACGAGGGTGAAGTAGACGAGGGTGAAGTAGACGAGGGTGAAGTAGACGAGGTGAAGTAGACGAGGTGAAGTAGATGAGGGTGAAGTAGACGAGGTGAAGTAGACGAGGGTGAAGAAGACGAGGGTGAAGTAGACGAGGTGAAGTAGACGAGGTGAAGTAGACGAGGGTGAAGTAGACGAGGGTGAAGTAGACGAGGGTGAAGTAGACGAGGTGAAGTAGACGAGGTGAAGTAGACGAGGGTGAAGTAGACGAGGTGAAGTAGACGAGGGTGAAGAAGACGAGGGTGAAGTAGACGAGGTGAAGTAGACGAGGTGAAGTAGACGAGGGTGAAGTAGACGAGGACAGACGTGGACAGACCTGACCCTGTGAGTCTCTTCTGCTTCTCTCCTTGAACAGACTGATTGATCTGGCGCTCACGTAGCATCGCAACCGAGACACACAGTGACCTTGCCATCGGGGAGAGACGCGGGACTGCAACTGGATGACTTCTCACATTGTCATTTTCATTTGTGAAATGTATGAACATTTTCATAATGTTGGAAAAGCTGGTTAAACTGGATTAGCACGAACACGAAACTACATGTGCAACACAGTGGTTTGACTTCGAGGACGTTCAGTAACTTATGAGGAGCAGAGAACAAACCCAGCCTGTAGAAATGCACACACACTCTATTACAAGTCACATTTTCATTGCAGTTTGTGGTTTTCCTTATTGACTAGTTGTTATATTACATTATATCATATTATATTATATTATATTATATTTCATGATATTATATTATATTATATCAGGATTATTCTCTTGCAAAATTTTTTTAATGAATCCAAAATGAAATAAATCTTAACTGAAAGCATAAAAATAATATTTAATTCAAAATGAATTCAAAATTATATACAATATATTATATTATATTATATCAGGGTTATTCTCTTGCTAAAATATTTTAACCCTCTGGGGTCGGCAATCACGCCGGCGTGATCTGCTCGCTTTTCTTATCAGTGCAAAAGAGACTCAAAATACTGATTTTGATCTTACATATAAGTGTTATACATCATTAGATCCTGTTAAGTTTCTTTTTTTTTTTGTGGATACTCACAATAAAAACAAAGTGTTGTGCTTTTCACCAAATAAAGAAAAACAAAAATGATGCGAGTTCTGCGTTCTCTCTGTCAGTGAAGTCCATTCTGAAACGTGTCCTAAGATTAACTGTAACTCCGCGATTACTTGTCACACAGGCACGAGAGATTTTTCTTTATAAAGCTTGAATTCTCTTCTTTTAAATGAAGTAATTTATATATAAAAAAAAAAATATTCTCAGTTCATGCAATCCGTTTGAAACCAAGGAGAGGTCCAGTTTTTTCTTTCTCCCCTCATTATTTTTAATGAGTTGAGGCCGCCACGCCCCCGGCGCTGTTCACATGTAAATAGTTTAGGTGATCGCACACACGCCCCCGATCAATGCCATAAAAACACAAAGATTCTTCATGAGATTCACTGATAGTTCATCGCGTTTTGAGGATGGCACGCTACTCCGGTGAAGAAGCCCTTCAGATGATTCTGGACAGCGAGGAAGAATTCACCTTTTCCTCAGAGGAATTTGAAACTCGAACGACCAACGGCTGCATTTTGAAGAACGAATTGACCCCGCCGAGGATACAAGTTTGGAGTAAGTTGTTTAGTGTTATATAATTCCTTTTCTGATTATAGAGCTCAAATGCATTTTCAGACTATATTTTGCCTAGTTTTGGCTAGCTTTTGACATAGGAAAGATTACCTCACAGTCAAAATATCCCTAGGCCTATACGCTCATGTAAACTTTTTAAATGTGATATTAGCCTACTACATATATTTCACTCAGTTTTGAGATTAGTTTATGACACTGATTATCATGCTAAAATACTGCCTTATGCGTAATTTATTTTGTTTGCGAATAACTGCTTAGGTTATATAATGATTTAGTGAAATATATTTCAGCCTCCAGGTAAAATATGTGATACTGTCTAAATACAATATATTATTTATGTATAAATGTTCAGTTAGGCTAAATGAAATAAAACCATGTCTATATTGTGAAGGGTAGTCAACTTTAGCATGGGTGTGTTCACTTATTCTAAGTACTGTGTGTGTATATATATATATATATATATATATATATATATATATATATATATATATATATATAATTAAATCGCAATTTTAACCAGAAAAATCTACAATGCATGCTCAAAGTCGTGCAGCCATATAGTATCTCTTGATATCAGCATGTTCAAAGGTGTTTTTTGTTTTTTTGTTGTTTTTTTTTACAGGGAGAGATGCCACTGATGAGTCCTGCTGACTTCAACATTCAACATTCTTTGTACATGAACATGGTCAAATGAAAAATCAAACACCTTGGAAATGACAGGTACTGTGTTTCAATGGCACAAAGTTGTGTGACTGTTCAAGTCTCTGACTTTAGATCAGTGTGTTTACTAATGTGCTTTTTTGTCCTTTGTTGTGTATCTTTGGATTATGTTGTGTTGTAAATAAATCCAAACAATCTAAAAGCCATTCTTTTTTAAATCTCCTTTGTGCAAGGCTCCTCATAATGATATGGCCTGATAGCACCTAATAGGGCCATTATGGGAGGGTCTTTGTCTTTCTCAGGTGTGAAATGCATACATACTAATGAGAGATCACGCCTCCTCGCATAAAGCTTTCTGACACAAAACACGTTATTAAAAATGTAAAAATACTTTGTCTTATCTGAATGAGTAGTCAGGATGATTCTCACATAGTTGTGGAGCAAATATTCTAGGCTATGTGATACAATTTTCAAAAGTCTTGTGAAGAAATAATCAATATGTGTTTTGTGGCCTTATTTCAGAAACTTTCATTTTTAGTTTTTTCAAAAACCATGCATAAACAATATTCTCTCAAAAATACAAATATGTACATACATGTTGCTCACATATTATGGTAGCCCTGTTTGTGCTAAATAGAGTGTAATTACACCAGTGCCATTAATATGTTTATAAGCAACTGAAAAAAGCACAAATGTAAGGGCATGTCAGAACATCTCAGGGACCCCAAAAACACCTTAGACCCAAGAGGGTTAATGAATTCAAAATTAAATAAATCGTAACTGAAAGCATAAAAATAATATTTAATTCAAAATATTAACACAAATTATAATATTTATGACACTAAAATAATCCTATATTATATAGTATACCATTATATTTTATACTATAGGGCTGTTGAATGCTTCATTCTGATTGGTTGACAAATATTTCGAAGTTTCATCAAAGAATTCAGAAAAATAAAATGTATTTTAGGCTTTCCACAAAAATCTAAAGCAGCTTAACTGTTTTCAACACAGATAATAATCATAAATGTTTCTTGAGCATCAGATCCTCATATTAGAGTGATTTCTGAAGGATCATGTGACACTGAAGACTGGAGTAATGATGCTGAAAATTCAGCTTTGATCACAGGAATAAATTACACTTTACTGTATATAGACATGAAAACAGCTGTTTTACACTGTAATATTTTTTCCCAGTTTTAACAGTATTTTTGATCCAGTAAATGCAGTTTTGATGCACAGATGTCAGTGTTCAGTGTCCTCCTCAATCTTACTGTTTAATCTCCATCTTTTACCTCGACACAGGTGATTCATATCTGACAATCTCTCCCTATTTTCTGGGCTCTTATTCCTCCAGATAATATATTTGCATTAATTTTTCATCAGCTAGTAATGCGATTCATTCTCGGTGTCTCGTGCAGAGGAGAGATTGCGTTACTTCATTGAGCTCCACACAGACGGAAGCGCTTTCACAGGCACAGATGGATTGTGGGTAAAACACACCATTACAGACCTGTTTTAACTCCAGCACACATGCTCTTATGTTACTCCGCCATACACAGTAGTCGAGACTCGACACACACTGCAAAAAATGAGTTTTCTTACATTCTTAAATCAAGATGCTTTTATTTGGCAAGCAAAATGAAATCAGATATTAAAAGGCACACTGTGGAACTTTTCAACCTTTATAATATATATCCAAAACCCATTGAGATGGTACATCGACTTACAATAGGTTGAATGACACGTCTGCCGTAGCCTGAAGGTGTCTGTATCGCTTTTACTAGCACTATGTAACTTCGGGTTGCGGGTAGGAACCCGAGCACAAAACGAACTACAACATTCGACCGGTTTACGGCATACGTCACTTCCCCAAATTCTAACGTGAGAGCTCAACTCGCATTTGATTGTCGTCTGCATGTTGTCGTCATGGCTGAACCAACAGTTACTCGGAAGAAGGCAACGATTTTGTAAGAGGACACAAAAAAAAGAAAAAGGGAGAGTGATAAACTAAAAGCCAGGACGAGGATCAACATTGGTCCAGCGTTCGCTCGCTGGCTAAAGGAGGAGGAGGGGTGCCCGACCGATGCTGACCTGGTCGTCATGCTTTTGGACCAACTTAGTAAGTTTAATATATATCGCTTGCACAATATCTCTATTTTTTCTAATTTGTTGTCTGTCTGGCCATGTTACGGAATCTATCTTGTCCTCCATTTAACTTCATGTATCAAGGAATGCTAGTAGAGTAGCGAATTATCAATCTGGTAGCTAGTAGGATGCTATAAGTAATATAAGTCACAACATACTGCCGTTATTTTTTTGCATTCAGCTAATATTTGTATATATGTAAAAGGACAAACAAACTGAAGCCTACAAATAACGGCAGTATGTTGTGAGTTACATCAGTTTTGTTACACAATTTCCCGACTACACGATTTCATCAAACTGATGAAAAACAGTTCTTTCAAACTGAAGCCTACAAATAACGGCAGTATGTTGTGAGTTACATCAGTTTTGTTACACGATTTCCCGACTACACGATTTCATCAAACTGATGAAAAACAGTTCTTTCAAACTGAAGCCTACAAATAACGGCAGTATGTTGTGAGTTACATCAGTTTTGTTACACGATTTCTCGACTACGCGATTTCATCTCCAACCCTGATCAAACACACCTGACTTTAATTTTAAAGAGATCCTGAAGACGTTAATTGTTTGCTTCAGGTGTGTTTGATTAGGATTGGAGATGAACTGTGCAGGACAGACGATCGGCAGGAGCAGAATTGGGCAACCCTTGTCTATGCGACTTACCTGATCACACATTGTTTTCTGTGTACTTTTGTTCAATTTATTTTCTTTATATAATTTATATTATTAATCTTATATTTATATAATTATTTTGTTCAATAGTGAATCGATTATCTTTCTTCAACCAACAAGTCAACTACTGTCTGCACACACATAATCTAAAGACACGGGAGGCTGACCAGTTAACTGTTTGTTGACTTTTGCGACAGTGCTGCAGCGCTTGTGGCCTCTAGGGGAAAATTACAGGTCGAGCGCCAATGGTGGCCAAAAGTTCCACGGTGTGCCTTTAAGTCTTGCTTTTAAAATTACAATTAAGTGAATTTATGCTAAAAACAATGCCAATGGGGTAAAATGGTAACACTTTACAATAATATCCCATTAGCTAATATTAGTTCATGTATTGTTAATCAAAAATACAACTATACATGTTAGCTGTGGTTCATTAAATAATAAAATTAACAGATACAACTTTTGATTTTTTTTAATGTAGGCCTATTGGCAAATGTTGAAATTAACATTAAGTAAGATTAATAAATGCTTCAGAGGTTTTCATTGTTAGTTCATGTTAACTAACTGAATTATGACAAATGAAACCTTATTGTAAAGTGTTTCCATAACAAAAAAAAAAAAACAAAAAAAAAACTTAATTCAAAGGGAAACCCAGTTTTATTTTCCGGACCTCATTGGCCGATATTTCCTCTCGCTTTTAAACTCACTTCATTTTAATATTTTTTTCAGAAAGCAAGACTTGTTATTTTAAGCCATTTTGCGTCTCCAGTAAATGCATCTTGATACAGATAATCACATTGTAATAACATGCAAGAAAAAAAAAAGAAAGGAAAAGTAAGAAAGGAAGAAATATCTGAGAGTGTATTTGACTGTCACTGATTTCCCACATGACAGGCCTTTAAAAACAGCATCCGCAGGAAGAGAGCTGAGATGTTCGGAAAACATTTAGCGGATCAATACGTCGGGGAGCGAGTGTGTGCTCTGGGACACGAGCCTTTCCAGCCGGAATACTGTTACACTTCATCAGTCAGACGCACGGCCGAGCGACTCAGCACATCCCTGTGTCTCTGCCCAACAGAAGTGGCCCGTGCCAACAGCGCCTCAGCTCCAGCGCGGCTCTGACACGGGCCACCGGAGCGCCAGCCAACGACAGCTACGGCTTTGACACGGTGTGTGTGTGTGGCAGGAGCTGAACCTGAGCGCTGACATGTGTTTGACCAGATATAGGTACTCGGTAAAGCATGTGACTGAAAACAAATGGCATTGCAAAGTGACATGTGACCCAATGAACGGTGAAACACTTCACACACACGTACATCAGTGTGTTTCTCAAGAACTCCTGAAGACACACAAGCTTGAAACCGTCTGCAAAAACATCGTCGTATGTTGTCTGGGTTGCTTTTTTTTTTTACTTTGTGTGGTTTTGTTCATGGCAGTGTTGTTATTGTTAACTACAACTATTACAAATATTTTTCATTCATTGAAAAAAAAATATATATTTTATATATATATAAGAAATATATATAAGAATATATATATATATATATATATTATATATATATATAAGAAAATGTAAAATGAAAAATGTTGCCTTGGAATAAAATTACAACAAAAAAAAGTTACTGAAATAAAATAATTTTAAGTTGAAGTACTGAAATTACTAAAACTAAAACAAAAAATAATAAATTAAAGCTAAACACACACACACACACACGCAGGCAGGCACACACACAACCCTAACACTATAAACAAATAAAAATGAGTTAAAATTACAAAAAAATAAGTTGCTGAAATAAAATAAATTTAAGTTGAAGTACTAAAATTACTAAAACGTAAACATAAAACATGTTAAAACATTTAAGTTAATGTTAAAATTAATGTTACATTAAATAGTATTAACAGATATAACGTTTTTATTTTAATAATGTATTATTTAATGTTAAAATGAATGTTAACTAACATATATAAATGCAATAGAAATTTGGGTTACACTTTATTGTAAGGTGTCATTGTTGCAGTGTAATTATATATTTTAGTACTGAGTAATATTAATGAACTACATGAACTGGGTTAGGGTAGGATTGGGTTGAGGGTTAGTTGCATGTAATTATGCATAATTTACTGTTATTACTACGGTAAGTACGTGTAACATATGTAACAAGGACACTGTAAAATAAAGTGTTACCGAAATTTGTATAGTTATGAATGAAACCTTATTGTAAAATGTTACCGTTTATATTGTAACAAAATATTTTTTAAATGAGTTCAGTCAAATAACTATAATAACCCTGGAACGGATATTGATATGAAAGCTCAGCATGTGGAAGGAGCCGATCGGCCCGTGTCTCTGTGTAACCCTGCGGTCTCCTCACCTTCCTTCAGCATGCCCACTTTCAGACACTTCATGAAGCGGCACGCCTGACACGACTTGCGTCTCCGCTTGGTGATCTCGCACTCATTGGTGGCCGGACAGCTGTACTCGATGTTACCTGGAGAAACACGGAGAACAGACAGCGTGAGGCCAGAAATAACCCGACCCAAACAAGCCAACGCAGGAGAGCTTTACAACACCGCACTGCATCCATCAAAGCCATCAAAAGAACACTCTATAAATCACTTTATTTATAAAATCATCTTTTACTCAATTTGATAAATTGCTTGTGGCCGCGAGACACCACAGAACAGGGACAGCGTGTGCTGGGAAGATGAAGAAACATGAGGCAACAAAACAGATGAGACAGGATTCAAAACTAAAGCTTCTATTCGAATCACACCTCGGCAGATTACAGAGCGCATCTTCAGCAGCTCCACGTATCGCCGTCGCACACCGCTATTTACATACAGAACATAACCAGCCACTGATACATTATTCAAGCTGAGCACTTCAGCGCTTCATACCTGCACAATAAAAGAGACGTTTGAGGCGCATTGTGAGAGCAACAATAGGCAAAGTGCTTGATATACTCGGCCATTCTGCTTGTGTCCATGTACATTTAACTGCGCGAGGCATTTCAATTAGGACATGTATGGGTAATGGCAGGAGAGAAGCCTAAATGCAGAGTGACAGTCGGCTAGCGCGCTCTTGCTCTCCTCTCCTGCGAGTGTGTGGTTTGAATGTCTATGCGCTCGCTCAATTTATTCAGGCTCGTCTAGATCGGTGTGGTGAATAAAAACCCTGAAAATAACACTGAGTACAGGACACCACCGGGAGTTACCAGGAAAAGAACAACATCTCTGTAGGACAGTGTCGATGAGTGTGTATCTTTTAAAGTGACCGTGAAATCCTTTTATTTATTTATTTTTGGAATATTACAGTTACAGATTTATCGGTGCTCATCATTATTGTGTTAATACTCTTGAATCAGAATAAGTTCCTCTTGCAGCATCTCTTCTCTTCTCTGATGACGGGGGCGGGGCTATAACCTGTCACTCACATGAGATCAGCCAATAGCAAACCACAACCATCCAATCAATCCCTCACAGACACAATAAAGCCCCGCCCACATGTGTTCTTGTTCCTGAAGCGTTTCACTCGATATACGGCACAACAGAGGAAAGACCAGCGCAACTTCCCTTTCATGACGACTTTAAATCATAAAGCTTTAATTGTATATGGAAAGCTTCAGGAAGCACAGCCGACTCTCTTTTGTTGACAACAGCTTTATAAGGTTCATAAGCACTTCTCATTACCAGTTTGGGAAGATGGTCGGTGCATGTTGTGTTTTCAAATGCACATTATAAGCATCCAAATCAGCAGCATTTGCTGTGAATCGAGCCACTCGGAGCCGCTGAAAACACCAGATCATGATCTACTCGCGTGTAAATAAACACAAACCCGCGCTTCACACTGAAACACACAGCGCTTATATTTATTGCTGACTTTAAAAAGTGCAGCTTTTTAAAATTAAATGGGTCGGTTCTGACAGTACAGTCTTCTTATTCATGACAACTGTGTTTCAACTCTATTAGTGTAACGTAACTGTTCAATGTTCTGCTGTCTCTCTAATTTAACAATGTTCCTTCAAAACCCCTCACTGATTGTGTGCTTATTTTCATGGAAGCTACAGAATAACAAAATAATAAAGGTAATTGTGACCTTTTATCACACAATTCAGACTTTTTGAGTGAGTTTATATTTCGCAATTTTGAGAAAAATGCCTGAATTGTGAGATCAAAAGTAAAAATTACCTTTTTTTATTGTGTTCTTCTGTAGCGGAGACAAGCTTCCATAATTATCAAATTATATATACACTATATAACACAAAATATTAGTGGTTGACCGCTTTTTTAAAGGCCGATGCTGATATCTTAGAGAACCGATACACATGATATCACAATATTTAATTTATAGATAATAAATAACGTGCTGCAATGACATTTATATTTACTCAACATAATATTTGCTAAATTACAAATGAATAATTTGAAAATGGATCAGTATGGAGAAAATTACTTGAATTTGATGAAAAAATAAACCTGTAAAATAATCAGGCTTATACTTCGGATATAAACTTCTTTTAACTAATAACATTATAGTAGGTTTTAAGTCGTTTTATTTTGTACTTGGTAATATAAGGTAACTACATGGGTTAAGGGCAGGTTTAGGGGTAGGATCGGGGTTTTACCTAGTTATGACCCAGTTATTTTAGTAAATATAATAAGTACATAGTATGTACGTGGGGAACAGGACTGTAAAATAAAGTGCTGCCGTTTTCACAAATAAAGAAACTGTTGGGAGATCCTGTGCATCTGCACTGTCAAAATAATAGTCCCATTTCCCACACATATCAGCCAAATTACATAACTAATAAATGCCAGATATCTTGGAAATATATTGACTGACTACTTGTCAAGTCAACTCAGCATTATTTCTATAGCGCTGTATACAATACAGATAGATCAAAGCAGCTTCACAGTGATAAACAGCTAAATAACAGTGTTAAAGTTAAATTCATTAATTATGAAACAAATAAAATTCCATCTGTAAAGCGGCTCTACAGAAGACAATAGTGTCATTAGTCAGATCAGTTGAACTACTTTTATCTATCAGCATCACTGGTGTAAACCTTTCTTAAAGATTTCTCAGGAACAAATCTTATGAATTATTTACTGTATGGCTTTATTTATTGCACTGGATTAGTATAGATAACGTGCAGTTGATGCAGTTCGACTGTAAAGATATGAATGAACAGGTCAGTAGCCTCATACTGTATATAGAGCGAGTAGATTATCAGCGTTCTTCTGCTTTCTGAAATATTCCACAAACGCTTCCATCCCCCATTCCCAACTTATGCAATTATGTTAACATTATTGCACAGATCAAGCGGATGGTCCCAAGATGTATTAAATAATTAGAAATGCACCCTTTTATCTGGGTTATACAAATCAGTATGCAAATGTATCAGATCTCTTTGGGTTTGGGGTAAATAAAGGTGTGAAAATTAGTGTGATAAAGTCTCTTCCTGTTTTGCCATTTGTTGTCACGAGCAACTAAACAGCTCTAATCAAACACATTTCCTGTGCGCTTTGACTCATGCATTGGTTTTCCCACAGCTAGAATGAGCAGGGACTCATTCCTCCTTTATCCTATCATATTTGCTGGAGGAGGAAAGGCTGAAACTTCCTATTCTGGGATGCGTCCCAGTGGGATCATTACGGCAGGATCCGTCTTGAATTGCAGTGTTGGTAAGCGTATTCAGGCGGTCTGATTGGCCCGTTCCACCGGGAGACTGATGGCTCTTAATCCCTCTGAAATACACTCCTCATCTCACGTGCACACACCTTCGGCTCTCGACATCAGGCCTGGTCCACTTCACAGCTTATTCTGGCCTCTTCTGTCTGGACCAGTTTGAGTAAGCTGCGATGTGGACTAGGCCTTATTTGGCTTATATGTGGACTAGGCCATATTTAGCTTATATATTGTGGACTATACCTTATTTGGCTTATATATTGTGTACTAGGCCTTTTTTGGCGTATATATTGTGGACTAGGCCTTATTTGGTTTATATATTGTGGACTAGGCCTTATTTGGCTTATATATTGTGGACTAGGCCTTATTTGGCTTATATATTGTGGACTAGGCCTTATTTGGCTTATATATTGTGGACTAGGCCATATTTGGCTTATATATTGTGGACTAGGCCTTATTTGGCTTATATATTGTGGACTAGGCCTTATTTGGCTTATATATTGTGGACTAGGCCATATTTGGCTTATATATTGTGGACTAGGCCTTATTTGGCTTATATATTGTGGACTAGGCCATATTTGGCTTATATATTGTGGACTAGACCTTATTTGGCATATATATTGTGGACTAGGCCTTGTTTGGCATATGTATTGTGGACTAGGCCTTATTTGGCTTATATATTGTCTACTCACGTGTAAATAAACACAGAGCCGCGCTTCACACTGAAACACACAGCGCTTATATTTATTTTAAATTAAATCATAGCCGTGGCACTTTGATAACCACACTAAACAATATCAAGATTTTGGATTTATTCGGATTAATCATGCAGCCATAACTGTAAATGGTCCAGAAATTTATTGTCAAAAATCACATATCATCTAAAGGTTTTATTTGTAAACAAGAGGCAACACTAAGAAATGATGCAATACGGAAGACGAGCACACAATCGCTTCAGTTTCAGAATGGATCTACTTTAGAAGTCCTATAAAAGTTATATTTTTTAAATAAAAGTCTTGGGATTGGAGAAGACAAATAAAGTCTATTTTTTTTTAACCTTCTCAACATTAATCCGCTTTAATTTCTTTGATGGTATTTTAGGACCGATGCCAGACCATGGTTTGGGGAGAGACTCGGGTCAAGTAAGTAAATTACACTAAAAAAGGAAGGTCTTCCTCATCAAAATCTAAACTTACTTTTACAGGCCTACTGTCAGGCTCCATTACTTCATAGAAGAAAGAGATGGAGATTCACACAACTGTACGCCTGTGTTGAGATGGGGCTCTGGACGAGGCTCGGGGGTGTCTGGGTCACGGGGGTGTTTGGCTCACGAGGGTGTTTGGGTCACGGGTGGGTTTGGGTCACGGGGGTGTTTGGGTCACGGGGGTGTTTGGGTCACGGGTGGGTTTGGGTCACGGGGGTGTTTGGCTCACGGAGGTGTTTGGGTCACGGCGGTGTTTGGCTCACGGAGGTGTTTGGGTCACGGGGGTGTTTGGGTCACGGGGGTGTTTGGGTCACGGGGGTGTTTGGGTCATGGCTGGGTTTGGGTCACGGGTGGGTTTGGGTCAGGGGTGGGTTTGGCTCACGGGGGTGTTTGGCTCACGGGGGTGTTTGGGTCACGGGGGTGTTTGGGTCACGGGGGTGTTTGGGTCATGGCTGGGTTTGGGTCACGGGTGGGTTTGGGTCACGGGTGGGTTTGGCTCACGGGGGTGTTTGGCTCACGGGGGTGTTTGGCTCACGGGGGGGGTTTGGCTCACGGGGGGGGTTGGCTCACGGGGGTGTTCGGGTCACGGGGGTGTTTGGCTCACGGGGGTGTTTGGCTCACGGGGGTGATTGGGTCACGGGGGTGTTTGGGTCACGGGTGGGTTTGGGTCACGGGGGTGTTTGGCTCACGGGGGTGATTGGGTCACGGGGGTGTTTGGGTCACGGGGGTGTTTGGGTCACGGGGTGTTTGGCTCACGGGGGTGATTGGGTCACGGGGGTGTTTGGGTCACGGGGGTGTTTGGGTAACGGTGGTGTTTGGCTCACGGGGGTGTTTGGCTCACGGGGGTGATTGGGTCATTGGGGTGTTTGGGTCACGGGTGGGTTTGGGTCACGGGGGTGTTTGGGTCGCGGGGGTGTTTGGGTCACGGCGGTGTTTAGGTCATGGGGGTGTTTTGGTCACGGGTGGGTTTGGGTCACGGGGTGTCACTGCAGTGAACCAAAGACAGTCTCAAAAACACGGTTTGAAATCGCTGGTGTTTCTGACGTCACAAACGACCTTGTAACCAATCAGATCAACGTGTGATCATCAACCAGTGGATCTCTGAGCTGTGTGAGTGAGTGGAGGAAGGGCTCATTTGCATATTCATAGAACCACGAATACTAAATGAGGCAAGGGTGTCGAGTTACATTCAAGATATTTTAAGACATGACAATTTTTTTTACAAGGAAAAAACGTTTAAATATGTCATTTTGGTGAGTTTTAAGGGATAAAATGATTGACTAAAGGGGGACTTTAACTAATGTTATCTAATAGAAACCTTACCAGCTAACGTTCTAAGACGGTTATCTCAAAGTTATGATCAAACGTTCTTCTGGTAACATTAATAGAACATTCGTTCAAAGTTATCTGTGCTTTAATAATGCTCTCAAAAAGTTAGCACAAAAACAATATTTATACATCATTCATATTTTTTTTTTCCTGAAACATCTTAGTTGGATGTTCGTCTAATGTTACTACTTGTTTCAAAACATTCAGAGAACATTCAAATGTAATATTCTGATAATGATGAAACGGAATGTTCCCTTAACGTCTGTAGAACCATGACTTTTAAAAAAACATTGAAGGTTCCGAGACCATTCAGTTAAAAAAATCTTCTTAGAACATATTTTTGTTAGCTGGTTTATTGTAAAGTATCACCAAATTTATTTCTGGAGTTTTCTGAACTTTTCCTGTCATATCTGTCCCGTTCAGACCAAATGTCTGTTGGATTATAGAAACCCTCAACCCTGTTATTTACTTACTTAATCACATCTAATCCACATCTCTCATGCCTCTTTACTTGTCTTCTTCTGTCAAAAGCTCAACGTCTGCCCTTTTCTTCCTCCTCTCGTTGTCTCAACCTGCCCTTGTCTCTTTCTGCCTAAAATCCTCCCTCGTTCTTCCCGAGCCTTTCGTCTGCTTATTATGCCATTAGTCGTCCGGCTCTTGCACGAGACAAAAACCAGTCCCTCTTCAATCTAAAGAAAGTCCTCTGTTTCTTCCCCTCCTTCCTGAAATTACCCGGCGACGCGTGCCTGCGTTTCTAATTGCGCCGGTCGTCCCCGGAGACAAGCCCCTCCCCCCGGCATAATGAAAAGCCTCGGCCTTAATTACTCCTGCTGAACGCTGATTGTTATTGACAAAACTCCTGTGGCTCGGACAAACGGCTCGAGATTAGCTCCATTACAGGCAGCGCTCCAAGAGGAACAACACAGCGATAGAGGGGGGGAAATCGCCATCTGACAATACAAAGAACCTTTCTTTCTTTCTTTCGTTTCGTGTAACTCTCCTCTTCTTAATTTGCTCGTTCGTTCGAGTGTCTCATCGCAAACGCTGTGTTTTTTTAAGCCTGACTCTAAATATGTGACTTGAGGCACGCCGCTCGTGTTTCATCAACAGTGGGCGCAAATAGCAGCGTTTTTGGACGAGTTGTGATTGTTTGCCTTCACTAAAGGTACACAGACTGTTTAAAGCCGATACTAGCGCTCCTGAAAGCGAGTGTTTAAACACCTGACGGCGGGGATTTTGAGAGTGATCTCGTGTTTTTGTACCTTTTGAACTGAAAAAAAAAAAAAGTTTGCAAGTTTTGTTGTGTATCATATTTGACACACAAGGCTTTTATGGTTCATATAGTCTGATATAGTGAGGAAAAAACAGCTCTTTTATTCAGAGGCCCAAAGTTTTCTGCAGATGCTGATATATGGACAGGATGACATTCTGATGCTTGTGATCAATGAGAACATTATAGCAGATACTTAGAAAAAATGCACATAAATATCAGTCGTCCCTCTATATCTGCCAATAATATGTCTTGGTAGATGATATTTAAGTGCTTATTTTTTTTATCAAATCTCTGTAGTGTTAAATCATATAATGCAATGCAATACAATGATGATTGAGAGATGAACAAATAAACCTTCCTCAAAAGCCTGATGATCATATTTGATACTCATAAATAAATGATGTATGATAATCGAGTAAAGCGAAGCTGCTTCAGTCCAGCTGAAATATTACTAACAATATCAAAGTTATTCCTGCGTTTCCTTGATAAATCAGGTCAGATTTGACACAGAAAGACTCGTGAAGCTCGAGCTGAAGGAGGACGCTTGTACAATTACACTGAAAGACTTTTACTGGATAAAAGAGTCTAAACTCTCAGTCAGAGACAGAAGGACTGAGGAGATCGAGTGAGGTTAAACTTCAAATACTTGCATGTGTGTCAGCAACATTTAAATTACTTTCGGTTTAATGAGCATTGAGAAAAGTTTTTATGCAATTAATTGCAATATAATACAAAAGGTTTATGACATCAGAGTAGTCTGACTGCTGTGGTTCAGCATCTCTCTCACTGCATCTCTCTGACACACACACGCACACACGCACACACACGCACCCACACACACGATGAGTATCTGGTTCAGAACACGCTCTGCTTTCAATGAAACGTGTCTGTTCATTTTTTAGCAGCTACAAAGTTTTGTTTTAGTAGCAAGTAAAACTTCCATCCATTTTGCCATAGTGTCACTTTAGCATCAAGATACTATTATAGTTTTTATAAATAGTTTGAAATTGTTTTTACTTTAATATTTTCCCTTTTAATTTTTGTTAATATTTCAGTAAATTTGTAGTTTTTTGTCTATACATGTCTATACAGATTTAATAAATTTTTATTTACGGTTTTAGTTTTATTTATTTGAAATTACATGAAAATGTTTTATTTCAAACAACGTTTAATCTTTTACTTTTAATTTAAAAGGTTAAACTATAATAACCCTGCCGTGGAGAGACTGAGATCGACACACACATTTTTGCAACATTTGACGTGTTATTATACAGCCGTTCGGCTATGGACATCTACAAAGAATTAAATTCCTCTTCTTTATTTTAATTATACACGTATATCTCCTTTCCGTTATTTTATTTCATGTTTTATTTTCTTTTTTTTCTTTTTCTTAATGTGTGAATCGAATGTTACCTTTAATGTTCCTCACAGCTTTGGAATCATTTAGAACATTATATGTGAAACGTTTGTATCTACTGTATTATTTAATATATAATTCTGGAGATTAAATAAAAAAAAAAAAAAAAATAAAAAAAATTATACAGCCGTTCGCAGAAACCACCGTGCTATTGTCTGATTTTTATCTTGTATTTTGGTAAAAACCCCCATCTAGTCTTTGGTATCGTGGTAAACCTGCCACTAAACTGCATGTGAAAACAAGACCCGTTCACACCATAAAGATAACACTATAAAGATAAACATATAGCTCTAAAAATCATTTGCACAGCATTTTTTCCAGCTGATCAAGGTTCAAGGTATTTTTATTGTCATTCTGTACATGTTGACACATGAGAACGAAATATGTACTCAGGACCAGCAGAGTAATAAAAAGATAATAATATACATACGATAAGTAAAAACATATCTTAATAGACTAAATTTAAAAATAACTTAAACTAAAAATACCTGAAGAGTAAAACCTATATAATAAATAAACTAAGCAACACGTTTTTAAAAGCAGTGCATCAAATTCCCATATAAACCAGAGCATCATTATTTCCCTTTGCATTATTTGATGAACGAAAAAACATCGACAGCCAAGAAACAAGAACTCGAGCATTTAAAGCAACAGACGACAAAACTGCAGCGCATGCATAGAATAAACAGATCGATATCGACCGCTGGTGTCGATACTAATACAGTTATCAGTATAGTTATCTTCATAGTTATAGTTATTGGTGTGAACGGGCCTTTACAGTGCTTTACGTGTCTACAATAAGACACAATATGCAGCAGAATTATCCCATTAGTCAGAATCTGCTTCGGTTTGTCCACTGCTACTGTGCTGTAGTGAGAAGAGCCGGCTATTGCATCGCTCTGGTCAGTGTGGTCACCTGATCATATGTCTCTGTAACAGTAAACCTCGTATAGGCGATCAGATGGATTGATTACTAGAACGTCAGCGCTGGCGCCACACCATACATTACCACGACCAGGTCATGATGACACGTCAATAACAGCATCGGCTTTTATTGACAACAGGCCATCCATAGTTCATCTTTTCTCATCGTTTCAGTTCATAGTGAGATATTAGTATATTAGTTTGACTTCTCATCATAATTGACCGTTCGCAAAGACCCGCCCCCTTTAGTTACTGTTGCTACATCATGACCAGGTTACCTTTGATACGAAATAAAGTCTCAACTTTCAAATTTGGTCATTTTTTAAAGAAATTTAAAGGCATGTTGTGGCTCTTTAATGTGTCGTAACAGCTCAGTTAAAGTTCCTCGTCAAGCGATCATCTTTCCCTTCTAGGTAAATTATAGCATCAAATAAACATGAATGAACATCAGAAGGAATGTTGTTTTAAACGTGGAAAGACGTCAGTACACGGTTCAAATACACCGACGTTATTCTACTAACTCTCCTAACTGCTTTGTCGCAATTAAGACAGAGCCCTGAGATATAAAGTCAGAATTGCGTGATGTAAAGTTGCAATTGCATTTTAAAAAATCTGAATTGTGTGATATAAAGTCGCAATTGTGAGATGTAAAGTTATAATTTGAAGATATAAAGTTAGAATTGCTAGATATAAACTCAGAACTGCATGTTATAAAGTCAGAATTGCAGGAAAAATGACAGAAATTGACAAAAATGGCAAAGATTCGGCAGATTATGATTGGTCAGATCGCCTGTCAATCAAACTCCCTGTGAAGGGTGAATAACAGACAGCATAGAGCGCATGCAGACGGCCTACCTTGTATTGTTCTCTTGAAGAAGGCCTTGCAGGCTTCGCAGGAGGCCACGCCGTAGTGATACCCGGACGCAATGTCTCCGCACACCAGGCACAGGCGTTTAGGGATGGAGTTGAGCATGTACTCGCACTTGATGGAGGCGGGGTCGTCGAGCAGCGAGCTAGCACAGTCCTCGTAGCGCTTTCGACAGGCGCTCCCCCCCGCGCCCAGCGGCCCGCCCGCCGTGAACATGGGCGGAGAGTCCAGGCCGTTGGAGTGGCTGTTGATGGCGCTGGCGTAGCCGCCGCTAGCGTCCGAGTGCGCGCCGGGACTGGGGTGGCTCGCCGTGTCCACCAGAGACGACGGACTGGAGGGCTCAGTCTTAATGTAGGAGCCACAGCTGGACGTCATGTGCCGCTCCTCAGCGGCCATCCTGGTCAGCAGCCTGGAGGACAGACACACACACGTGAGAGGGACACACACACGTGAGAGGGACACACACACACGTGAGAGGGGGACGGGCAGCGTGCAAAAACACAAGTGTGATGCCAGATCAGTTTCAGTAAACAAGCCGTCAACAGTGACACAAAAAAATCCAATTCATATGCATTCATAAGAATAGGGCTGGGGTGTGTTTCCCGAAAGCATCGTAAGCCAACTATGTTCGCAAGTTCTGTCGTTATCATAGTTCAACGAGTCGGTGTTTCCCGAAACCATCGTTCCACTCACTCGCAAAAAGCATCGCAGAGTTGTGTGTGTGAGCGACAGCATCGCAGAGTTGTGTGTGTGAGCGACAGCATCGCAGAGTTGTGTGTGTGAGCGACAGCATCGCAGAGTTGTGTGTGTGAGCGACAGCATCGCATCGCAGAGTTGTGTGTGTGAGCGACAGCATCGCAGAGTTGTGTGTGAGCGACAGATCTCAGAGTTGTGTGTGTGAGCGACAGCATCGCAGAGGTGTGTGTGTGTGAGCGACAGATCTCAGAGTTGTTTGTGTGAGCGACAGATCTCAGAGTTGTGTGTGTGAGCGACAGCATCGCAGAGTTGTGTGTGTGTGAGCGACACATCTCAGAGTTGTGTGTGTGAGCGACAGCATCGCAGAGTTGTGTGTGTGTGTGAGCGACAGATCTCAGAGTTGTGTGTGTGAGTGACAGCATCGCAGAGTTGTGTGTGTGTGAGTGACAGATCTCAGAGTTGTGTGTGTGAGCGACAGATCTCAGAGTTGTGTGTGTGAGCGACACATCTCAGAGTTGTGTGTGTGAGCGACAGCATCGCAGAGTTGTGTGTGTGTGAGCGACAGATCTCAGAGTTGTGTGTGTGAGTGACAGCATCGCAGAGTTGTGTGTGTGTGAGCGACAGATATCAGAGTTGTGTGTGTGTGAGCGACAGATCGCAGAGGTGTGTGTGTGAGCGACAGCATCGCAGAGGTGTGTGTGTGAGCGACACATCTCAGAGTTGTGTGTGTGAGCGACAGCATCGCAGAGTTGTGTGTGTGTGAGCGACAGATATCAGAGTTGTGTGTGTGTGAGCGACAGATCGCAGAGGTGTGTGTGTGAGCGACAGATCTCAGAGTTGTGTGTGTGAGCGACAGATCGCAGAGGTGTGTGTGCGAGCGACAGATCGCAGAGGTGTGTGTGTGAGCGACAGATCTCAGAGTTGTGTGTGTGTGTGAGCGACAGATCGCAGAGTTGTGTGTGTGCGAGCGACAGATCTCAGAGTTGTGTGTGTGTGAGCGACAGATCGCAGAGGTGTGTGTGTGAGCGACAGATCTCAGAGGTGTGTGTGTGAGCGACAGATCGCAGAGGTGTGTGTGCGAGCGACAGATCGCAGAGGTGTGTGTGTGTGAGCGACAGATCGCAGAGGTGTGTGTGCGAGCGACAGATCGCAGAGGTGTGTGTGTGTGAGCGACAGATCGCAGAGGTGTGTGTGTGAGCGACAGATCTCAGAGGTGTGTGTGTGAGTGACAGATCGCAGAGGTGTGTGTGTGAGCGACAGATCGCAGAGGTGTGTGTGCGAGCGACAGATCGCAGAGGTGTGTGTGTGTGAGCGACAGATCGCAGAGGTGTGTGTGCGAGCGACAGATCTCGAGCTGCGGTTAGAAGAAGAGTTTCTCGTTTGCAGGACATGTGGACTCAATAAATCCTGATCTTGAGCAGAATAAGCAAGCGAACATTCAGTTTAATCTATATCTTTTATTTACAATACATACAAATGTCACAGACAGCAATATAGTGTCGGTTTGTGTACGGTTTATAAAATCTTAAATGGCTTGGCTCCTTCTGTATTATGTGACTTTGTTCATTTTCGCTCTGAAAACTCTGATCTACCAGATTATCATCCATGAGTGACCGTCTGGTTCCCTTTCGTCGCTCTGCATTTGGACTATAGAGTTTCTCAGTGAAAGCTACTAATCAGTGGAATGCCCCACCAGAGGATATACAAGGGTAACTGTAAACATTGAGATCGTTGCAGTTTAATTGATTTACTTTTTTCTGATAGTATGTATGTTTTTATTGTATGTGAACACATAGGTATTGTGTGTGTAATGTTATGTCAGTGTTGCCCAGCCTGGGGTCTACGGATGAAAATCAGCCTTTGGCCAAATCCGGTACAATGCATAAAATGGACACGTTTATGTTACAAATTGTACATGGTCACTTTATAAAAAAAAAGAAAATTACTGTAACAAGTATGTAGTGTGTACATGCGGAACAGGACTGTAAAATAAAGTGCAACAGCTTTTTCTATTATAGCACATATTGATTCAGCAACAACAATCTCAAACATTATAGTTGAGATTCATGTTTGGTTTATTCGAGTCTTTAAGGTTTGCCACAACAAACAGCGCAAACAGCCTCGTGAAGGAACACAAACCAGCTGTTTTACACTTTCATTTATGGCAATGCAGATCACGAAAGAGGCAAACGGATCCATTAAGAGGAAAGCTCTGATGGAGGATCTAAACGCTGGATATCTGATACTCTAAGCATATATAGGCACCAATGCAAGAGAACAGAAATCACAAATGAAAACAATATTTCCGGGATAACCAGTGGGCCAATACTGCATATGATTGTGTTGAATTAACTGAGAAATCGTGATTGCGATTCAAATATGATTTATTGTGCAATCATATGAAAGACTATTCATTTTGAATATGGTCCTGATTCAAAAAAAAAAAATCTGCATTAAATTTTTATTTGAGGAAAAAATAAACCGTTATCAGCTGATGAAGATGATGAAGATGACGAATAGAGCGATCAAACGGCTGCTGTCGTTCAGTGAATAACATGATCACGGGCATCTCATATCAAGAGCAATACTAATATTTCTCTTCATGTTTATAGATGTTAGGATTGTTGTAGCAAATCAAATCAAATCAGTCCAATACTGTGACAAACGGCACAACAATATCGGAGAACGGTTGCCGAGAAATCAACTGTTCAAAGCCACAACCATCAGAAGCAGGTTCGGCAACAATTGAAGCCTTTACGTAGATATAGATATTTTCATAATCTCCATTGTAATGCATTATATCTTTTCATAAATAATTGTAACCAAAGTTAAAATGAACAGATTCCTTGTTGCATCTGGAATCTGTTGTTTGGCATGTGTTTAAACGCAGTATTTTCTAAAGGTGTAACAATTATTATAATAGCATTATAATGTATTATAACTGTGGTTACAATTATTCATTAAAAATGCATTAAAATACTTCTATCATACATTAAATATAAAGGCTTCAAGTAAAATGTTCTGCAGCCACAGTAAACCTCTCGACTCTTACAGGCAGCGCTGGTCAAACACACACACACACTCACAGCCTGGTTTACTTCAGCCCGGCCTACACACACTGAACGTCACAGGGGTCACGACGGGGTCATTATGGGGTCACACACAGCTGTTTCAGAGGTCACAGGGGGTCACACACAGCTGTTTCAGGGGTTATTCACACACACAACTGTTTCAGGGGTCACAATGGGGTCACACTAGGGGTGTAACGATACCCTCATGTCACGATTCGATACATATCACGATACTGAAGTCACGATACGATATTATTGCGATACTCCAAGACATATGATAAAAGGTTAACAAAAAATGTACTGTTGATTAAAATGCTAACTTTGATATTACATTGTGGGTTTAAATGAATAGGTTTGGATTTGGTGCTTGTAACCCAAGGACAATGGTGACACCAGAATACAAATATTCATGATTCTGAAGCTGAAAATACAGAATTATTTCAGACGAATATGCTTGCACTCTTTCACTGACTAGATATATTTAAAATAACGTCGGCCACTTTTTACTGGTAACATCAGACATTTGGCATTACCCGGACCCAAAAATATTCCCCCATTGCATAATTACATTATAATCAACATTATGTATAGTAGTTTAATGTAGAACTGACACTAAAACTCTGAAAAAAAATTAAATTTTTGATCACACAGTAATTTTTATTTTGGGGGAACTATCCACGATACATATTGTCACTATCCACGATACGTATTGTTGCATTTTTGTATTGCGATATATTGTGGCACGATATATTGTTACACCCCTAGGTCACACACTGCTGTTTCTGGGGTTATACACACACAACTGTTTCAAGGGTCACGATGGGGTCACACACAGCTGTTTCAGGGGTTATACACACACAGCTGTTTCAGGGGTCACGACGGGGTCACACACAGCTGTTTCAGGGGTCAAGACGGGCTCACACACATCTTATTCAGGGGTGGGGTCACGATGGGGTCACGACGGGGTCACACAGCTGTTTCAGGGGTTATACACACACAGCTGTTTCAGGGGTCACGACGGGGTCACACACAGCTGTTTCAGGGGTCAAGACGGGCTCACACACATTTTATTCAGGGGTGGGGTCACGACGGGGTCACACAGCTGTTTCAGGGGTCACGACGGGGTCACACACAGCTGTTTCAGGGGTCATGACGGGGTCACACACAGCTATTTCAGGGATGACGACGGGGTCACACACAGCTATTTCAGGGATGACGACGGGGTCACACACAGCTATTTCAGGGGTTGGGTCACGATGGGGTCACACACAGCTGTTTCAGGGGTCACACACTGCTGTTTCAGGGGTGGGGTCACGATGGGGTCACACAGCTGTTTCAGGGATGACAACAGGGTCACACAGCTGTTTCAGGGGTGGGGTCGCGACAGGGTCACACAGCTGTTTCAGGGGTCACGACGGGGTCACACAGCTGTTTCTGGGGTGGGGTCGCGACAGGGTCACACAGCTGTTTCAGAGGTCACAGGGCGTCACAAACAGCTGTTTCAGGGGTTATACACACACACAACTGTTTCAGGGGTCACGATGGGGTCACACACTGCTGTTTCAGGGGTTATACACACACAACTGTTTCAAGGGTCACGATGGGGTCACACACAGCTGTTTCAGGGGTCACGACGGGGTCACACACAGCTGTTTCAGGGGTCATGACGGGCTCACACACATCTTATTCAGGGGTGGGGGTCACACAGCTGTTTCAGGGGTCACGACGGGGTCACACGCAGCTTTTTTAGGGGTCATGACGGGGTCACACACAGCTGTTTCAGGGGTCATGACAGGGTCACACACAGCTATTTCAGGGATGACGACGGGGTCACACACAGCTATTTCAGGGGTGGGGTCATGATGGGGTCACACACAGCTGTTTCAGGGGTCACACAAAGCTGTTTCAGGGGTGGAGTCACGATGGGGTCACACACAGCTGTTTCAGGGGTCACACACAGCTGTTTCAGGGGTGGGGTCACGATGGGGTCACACACAGCTGTTTCAGGGGTCACACACAGCTGTTTCAGGGATGACGACAGGGTCACACACAGCTGTTTCAGGGGTCACACACAGCTGTTTCAGGGGTCACACACAGCTGTTTCAGGGATGACGACAGGGTCACACAGCTGTTTCAGGGGTGGGGTCGCGACAGGGTCACAATGCTGTTTCACGGGTCACGACGGGGTCACACACAGCTGTTTCAGGGGTCATGACGGGGTCACACACTGCTGTTTTAGGGGTCATGATGGGGTCACACACAGCTGTTTCAGGGGTCATGACGGGGTCACACACAGCTGTTTCAGGGGTCACGACGGGGTCACACACAGCTGTTTCAGGGGTCATGACGGGGTCACACACAGCTGTTTCAGGGGTCACACACAGCTGTTTAAGGGATGACGACAGGGTCACACACAGCTGTTTCAGGGGTCATGATGGGGTCACACACAGCTATTTCAGGGATGACGACGGGGTCACACACAGCTATTTCAGGGGTGGGGTCACGATGGGGTCACACACAGCTGTTTCAGGGGTCACACACAGCTGTTTCAGGGATGACGACAGGGTCACACACAGCTGTTTCAGGGGTCACACACAGCTGTTTCAGGGATGACGACAGGGTCACACAGCTGTTTCAGGGGTGGGGTCGCGACAGGGTCACACAGCTGTTTCAGGGGTCACGACGGGGTCACGCACAGCTGTTTCAGGGGTCATGACGGGGGTCACGCACAGCTGTTTCAGGGGTCATGATGGGGTCACACACAGCTGTTTCAGGGATGACGACGGGGTCACACACAGCTGTTTCAGGGATGACGACGGGGTCACTCACACAGCTGTTTCAGGGGTCATGATGGGGTCACACACAGCTGTTACAGGGGTCATGATGGGGTCACACACAGCTGTTTCAGGGGTACGACGGGGTCACGCACAGCTGTTTCAGGGGTCACGACGGGGTCACCTGCATTAAAAACCAAAGTTTCCATACAAATCAACTCTTGACTATTATACTGACCACCAGCGCTGTTTTTATACTATATTATTGAGAGTTTAACCTTTTGAATTATTATTTTTATATTAAAATACAATATATGTAAATGTACTATTAATATAAAATAGAGATATAATTATTTTTTATTTTATTTTTTGTTCTCATTTTAATTTTAAAAGTTTTAAAAAATCTTCAATCTTATATTTCTACCTTCAATTTTTCTAAGTAAATTCCTAATAAATGTTTTATTTAGCTTTACCTTTATTTAACATGTAATAACTCCATATGACAGATTTTTATAATGTACGTGAAATAATCAGTATTATTATTTAGAGATTACATTAGATTTATTACATTGAGATACTATTATAAGTTTTTACAAATATTTGAATTAGTTTTTACTTTTACATTTTCATTTTAGTTAAAGTTGTATTTTTGTTGTTTTTTTTTTTATTTTAAATATGTATATAGTTTTTATTATTTTTCTTTCAGTTTTAGTTTAAGTTAAATAAGCTTAAATGTAGATAGCTGGAATAAAATAATTATTTTTATATATTTTATCTTATTTCAGATAAAGTTTATTTTACTTAAATGCTGTCAGTCCTGCATTTAAAGAAACGTAAGTAAATAATGAACTGAGCTCCCACTGAAGATACGAGCCCGAGTCGGCAGAAGCGGCTCCTCTGATTGATTTAATTGTAAGTGCGGGTGACGCAAGGTTCAAGGTCAGGGGTCGAAGGTCACCCTTATTTTCTCGCGCCGGTTTCCTGTGGCCGTGGAGACGGGGTCGGCGTGTCAAATGAAATCTCATCGCAGCGCTTCACCGTCTCTCGTGTCATGTTTATTCAACGGTATATTCCACCTCTGGAACATCACAGAAAGGTTAACGGCTGAAATAAATAATACAAAAAAGCTCCTTGTTAAAACACTGACCTTGTGGAAAAAAGGCCTGTGTCCGAGAGCGTGAGACGGCTGTGTCCCGGACACTGATGGATATTAGAGAGAAACCCCAAACCAGTAAAAATGAGTTCGGGTTAGGGTTAGGGTTAGGTGACAGTCTGAGCGACGAATGTGAAATATTCATTGCATTAAAACAACAAAACATTATCACAATGATACGTTTGAATCACTTATAACAAGAAAAAAAAATCTCAATTCTTATATGCGTCAACTGTTATATATATATAAAATTGAGAAATTTTTCTAGCTATAAATATATATACACAGGTGAAACTCGAAAAATTTGAATATCGTGCAAAAGTTCATTTATTTCAGTAATTCAACTTAAAAGGTGAAACTAATATATAGACTCATTACATGCAAAGTGAGATATTTCAAGCCTTTATTTGTTATAATTGTGATGATTATGGATTACAGCTTATGAAAACCTTTTCACAATATTCTATTTTTGCCTTTGGGGTTTTCATAAGCTGTAATCCATAATCATCACAATTATAACAAATAAAGGCTTGAAATATCTCACTTTGCATGTAATGAGTCTATATAATGAACTTTTGCACGATATTCTAATTTTTCGAGTTTCACCTGTGTATATATATATATATATATATATATATATATATATATATATATATATATATATATATATATATTGGTAACACTACAGTAAGGTTTCATTTGTTAACATTAGTTAACTACATTAGTTAACATGAACAATCAATGAAAAATACTCATAAAGCCTTTATTAATCTTAGTTAAATTCAATTTTAATATTTACTAATACATTATTAAAACCAAAAGTTGCATCTGTTAATATTATTTCATGAACCACAGCTGTGTTTTTATTAACTAATGTTAACAGAGATTAATAAATAATGTAACAAATGTATGGCTCATCGTTAGTTAATGCATTTACTCATGTTAACTACCTTATCGTACAGTGTCACCATAATTTATAATAGTATAATAAATGGTAAAAATAAAAAGATCACACTTTAGTTTAGGGTCTAATTCTCACTATTAACTATGACTTTTGCCTCATTAAACTCCTAATTACTCCTTATTAATAGTTAGTAAGGTAGTTGTTAAAGGTATAGCGGAGGATCTTCTTTTTCCGGGTGGGTAGTCTATACTATTGGTCCACCTAAGTGTCAATCATTCTGGTGATATGTTTACGTAAGGCCGTCGTACGTGCTCGTCCCTAGTTTTCGCTTTCTGCGCATGCGCACTTTCAGGTGTATTATGTGTGATGAGCTATGGTGATGAGTTACGGTTTCAGCAATTCCATTGAAAATCGCTGAGGGTCGAAAGAGAAAAAATGTATACGAAGTGTATGATAAGAAGAGAAAGGCCGCAGAATATAGAAACAAGACCAGAGTGATTTTGGCTGAATATTTCACACGCTGGCGTGCGCTAAAAGCACAGGTTGGGCTTCCCACTGATGCCGCAGTCGCGAAGATTCTACTAGACAGGTAAAGTTTGTCATGCTATTTGGAGAAATCCATTTAAAATCACTGCTTGTAAAAGTTAATGTAAGCTATGATTAGCGATGCTAGCCCTGGAGAGGGCGGGAGAGGGCGGATCTTCTCTAAAATTCGGAAAGATCCTCCGCTATACCTTTAAGTTTAGGTATTGTGTGATTAAGGGATGTAGAATATGATCATGCAGAATAAGGCATTAATATGTGCTTTATAAGAACTAATAAACAGCCAATATCCTAGTAATATTCAACTAGTTAACAGTGAGAATTGGACCCTAAACTAAAGTGTTACCAAACATATTCAAGTCTAGTAAATATCCACAGCTGACAGTTGTATCAGAAACTGTGTTTTGCAGTCTTGACCAACACTGATGTTAATGATCGAACGCATGCAGACAGGAGAGATGAAGCCAAACATCATATTATCTGTTTGTTTAATCACTCAAGAACAAGTGTCATGGCAGGAGAAACTATTTCTGTGTTTCATTCGTTCTCAGAGTCGAACTGTACGCACATTAATGCACACACACCGTTCTGCACATTCATTTGCTTTATTAACAGCCATATATTAGAAACAGTGGCACACAGGGCACTTCCATTTAGGCTTTATTCAGGAACTTCAAGGGGAGCTTAACCCCAGGTCAAAGGTCACGGTGAAGGGGACACTTAGCATAATTGCATAAATGTCTGAATGGCTCTATGTTCATATATAAAACATGCGCTCAGCAGAGTCTCTCCAGCACTGGTTAGATTCATATACGCTCCTGTTCTGATATTGCTTTTCACTAAATATTACTGTCCATAAACACGAATGACTCAGTTTTCAAATCCACGTAACAATTGCAAATCTTTAAAGATTCCATAAGCGATAAACCAAAACATCAAAACACCTTCCTTGTTAGTTCACGTTAAAAAAATAAAACCTTACTGTAAAGTGTTACACTTTCTTTAGCATTTTACATTTGTTTTTAATAGTTCATTCCCAACGATTCAGTGAGTCATTAGACCGAGTTCTGATTCATGAGAGTGTTTGACTGATTCATTAAAGGAATCACTGGTGAATCACTCTACTCAGGCCGTGTGTATTGTGTGCACGATACTTGATTAATAGCCTTTGTATTATTTTGTGAGGTTTAGTCTTTCTTTCTCATCACATTTAACTCCAGTAAAGCCAATTGTTGCGGAGCAGATTCATAATAACGCTGCAGAAAAACCCAGGAAAACACTCGATTCTGGTTCCTTTCTGAACCAGTGAGAAATATAACTGAATTTCGATGTGCTGTAATGTGTGATGTTGATATCCGTCAGTTTCAGGCCTCTCTTTCCTCGGGATGATCCCGCTCACGTCTGCTTTTGTTCCCGCTCAACCAATTTAAATTCCCGTTGAGCGTCCTGTTCGGTTCGGGCCTAATCTGATCATCTGACTCCAGCAGGTCGGTCATACTAACAGAATTTCATCCGCTGTAATGTAATTGCCCACGCTGGACTGGAGTTAGCCTGAAGATCTCGCACACGAGCCTGAGTTCAGCAGAGCTGTTACACACCTGAGAGAGATACTCGCTTCACAGCGCCTGAACACACATCTGCTCAACAGTACTCAACCAGGAGTGTGTGTGTGTCCCGTACAACGCCGCAACTTGAAGAAATACACTAGCTAGTCACGACTGTTTCCCGAAACTATATTTTTCGCAAAGTGGTCGTTCAACCACGCTGGTTAATGATGTCACGCACGTGTGGAGTAATAACTACTGTTAATGAATCTGTTTGAGATCGAATTAATGCTAGATGTTTTGATATAAATTACAGACATGTGATCTGAGGAATATTTCTAATTTTTCTCAGTTATTTCGCTTTATTTCCAGATTCACTCATAGACTCGTTCTCACACACTAGAGCTCGTTCACACACGTACACTCTTCAAACACGGCGCTTTAAATCTCTCGACAAACTAAAAGACGTTAATACATTTGTATGTATTGTAAATAAAAGATATAGATTAAACTGAATGTCCGCTTGCTTATTCTGCTCAAGATCAGGATTTATTGAGTCCACATGTCCTGCAAACGAGAAACTCTTCTTCTAACCGCAGCTCGAGATCTGTCGCTCGCACACACACCTCTGAGATCTGTCGCTCGCACACACACCTCTGCGATCTGTCGCTCACACACACACCTCTGCGATCTGTCACTCACACACACACCTCTGCGATCTGTCGCTCACACACACACAACTCTGAGATCTGTCGCTCGCACACACACCTTTGCGATCTGTCGCTCACACACACAACTCTGAGATCTGTCGCTCACACACACAACTCTGAGATCTGTCGCTCACACACACAACTCTGCGATCTGTCGCTCACACACACAACTCTGCGATGCTGTCGCTCACACACACAACTCTGAGATCTGTCGCTCACACACACAACTCTGAGATCTGTCGCTCACACACACAACTCTGCGATCTGTCGCTCACACACACAACTCTGCGATGCTGTCGCTCACACACACAACTCTGAGATCTGTCGCTCACACACACAACTCTGCGATCTGTCGCTCACACACACAACTCTGCGATGCTGTCGCTCACACACACAACTCTGAGATCTGTCGCTCACACACACAACTCTGAGATCTGTCGCTCACACACACAACTCTGAGATCTGTCGCTCACACACACAACTCTGAGATCTGTCGCTCACACACACAACTCTGCGATGCTGTCGCTCACACACACAACTCTGAGATCTGTCGCTCACACACACACCTCTGCGATCTGTCGCTCACACACACACCTCTGCGATCTGTCGCTCACACACACACCTCTGCGACCTGTCGCTCACACACACAACTCTGAGATCTGTCGCTCACACACACACCTGTGCGACCTGTCGCTCACACACACAACTCTGAGATCTGTCGCTCACACACACACAACTCTGCCATCTGTCGCTCACACACACACCTCTGCGATCTGTCGCTCACACACACACCTCTGCGATCTGTCGCTCACACACACACCTCTGCGACCTGTCGCTCACACACACAACTCTGAGATCTGTCGCTCACACACACACCTCTGCGACCTGTCGCTCACACACACAACTCTGAGATCTGTCGCTCACACACACACAACTCTGCCATCTGTCGCTCACACACACACCTCTGCGATGCTGTTTGCGGATGTTCGTTGGAGCGATGGTTTCGGCAAACACACCCCAGAGCGGTAAAGACACCATGAAATCAAAATGGACCATTTTTATGATTTTATGGAATATTTTAGTGTTTATTCTAAATGATTTATCGGTGCACATCATTATTGTGTTAATAATCTTGAATCAGAATAAAGCCTGGTTCACACGGCAGGATAATTAGGCCGATTTTAGCCCCGATTTACCCCTTCCAACAATCTTAAGTATGCTCTGATTATTGTAAAATAATCTGATCAGATATTCCTGCCGTGTGTGGTGGTGTGTTAAAGGGGTCATGACATGAGAAACCGAATTTGCCTTGATCTTTTGGTATATAAGAGATCTATGTACTATTAAAACTTCCTGCAAGTTTCATAGCTTAAGACGTCCTCCCCATTATAAACGAAGCATTTATTTAATCATGCTCTAAATACAGCTCGTTCTAGATCCTCTGAACTTAGTGACGTCACGGTACGAAGTGACGTACCAGTCGTTTGCATATGACCGCCTCCAGCGCAGGACAACTACGCCTCATTTCGCTCGATGGTGTTTTTAGCACCCAATGGCTTCTTCCAGGCAGCTAACCCTAACCTCATCCCTAAACCTACCCATCCCCTCGCTGCCTGTAAGGCGCCGTTGGGGGCTAAAAACACCAAACACCCCTCAGCTCACATCATCGCATGCGTTGACGTGCAGCGAGTGGGTCTGTTTACAAGATGACTGCAATGCCAGCAGATGTGCTGTTCCTGCTGTGGACAAACAACATGTTTGAATGCTGCCGAACGATCCAGACGTCAGGGAAAGCAGTTGGATGCAGTTTATTTGCAGCATATGCAGCCCGCCAAAGCCTTATTTGTTCGGTGAGTGATGTAGATGAGTGTGACAGAGCGCGTTACTGAAAGAACGAGCAGAGAGAGAGAGAGAGCCCCGGCCGCGCGCGCGCCTTCAAACTGTCTTGCTCTCCCTCTCTCTCTCTCTCTCCCTCGCGCATATGAATCAAAATCAATTGAGAATTGACACGATGGTAAAAGATCGTAAGACCGAAGTTTCGCGTGGCGGAGCATTGTGTACATGTGATACAAAATGATTAACGTTAATAATTTATGCATAAGCAGCACTGACGTTAGCCAATCATAACAATGGGCGTTAACACTGAACTCTTAAAGGGGAAACACCTCCAAAACAGACTGTTTGAATCAGAGGGGGAGAAACAGGGTGGGAAAAGGTCATAAATCACTATATTTTTTTATTTTTTTTGTACAAAAATATATCAATACTATAATTGCACCTAAGGGAACATAATAAAACAAAACAAAAAAACACCTTTTAAGAGTGCTCTCGTCTGCTCGGAAGGACGTCGGGACCGCTCCGATCTCAAATCGGGGATATCCAACATGTTGGATTTTTTTGGCCCGATATCTCCTCGTGTGTGGTGTCCCCCGGGGAAGAACGAGCACGCAGCCTGTGGACTGTAGCGTGTAGCCAATCAGAAAGGTGACGAGGCGCAGAGGAAGCACCGGGAAACAAAATCGAAACAGCCGTCCATGCTCGCGTTGTCTCCACTTCTTTGACCATCGCCTTTTCTTTTGATAACGTTTTTTTTTTTCGGTTAAAAACAAACTACAAACTATCGCCACTGCATCCTCTTCGTCCGCCATGATTGTTTACTCTGAAGTCACGTTTGATCTCAAGGGATTTTGCGAGATTTTCCGTCTGACCTGGGAATGCTCTGGAGTCAAATCGGTTCGTGTGTGATGTGTTGATTTTGCCGTGTGGCTGCACACACACTGTACGACCAAAACTGTTAGACCCGTGATTTTTTATCGCCGTGTGTGGAGTCGCTCAGGTTTGGAAAATCGGCCGACAGTTTTAAAATCGTCTCGTGTGAACCAGGCTTAAAGGGTTAGTTCACCCAAAAATGAAAATGAAGTCATTAATTACTCACCCCCATGCTGTACCAACCCCGTAAGGCCTTCGTTCGTCTTCGGAACACAAATGAAGATATTTATGATTAAATCTGAGAGGTTGATCACTCCTCCATAGGCTCCCTAAGGGAATGACACCGGACGGCCCAGAAAGTCATTAAAGAAAATGTTTAAATATTCCATGTCGCAACAGTGGCTCAACTATAAGTTTATCAAGCGACGAGAATACTTTTTGTGCGAAAAAACAAACAAAAATAACGACTTTATTCGACTATTCCTTTTCTTCCTTGTAGGCCTGAAACGAGACTTCAAGAGATTTCCACGACGCGCACGTGCGAGAACTGAACTGAAGTAGTGGAAGGAGATCGCAATTCTCGCGTGCGCGTCGTGGAAATCTCTTGAAGTCTCGTTTCAGGCCTACAAGGAAGAAAAGGAATAGTCGAATAAAGTCGTTATTTTTGTTTGTTTTTTCGCACAAAAAGTATTCTCGTCGCTTGATAAACTTATAGTTGAGCCACTGTTGTGACATGGAATATTTAAACATTTTCTTAAATGACTTTCTGGGCCGTCCGGTGTCATTCCCTTAGGGAGCCTATGTAGCAGTCATAAACCTCTCAGATTCAATCATAAATATCTTCATTTGTGTTCCGAAGACGAACGAAGGTCTTACGGGGTTGGTACAGCATGGGGGTGAGTAATTAATGACTTAATTTTCATTTTTGGGTGAACTAACCCTTTAAGTTCCTCTTGCAGCATCTCTTCTCTTCTCTGATGACGAGGGCGGTGCTATAACCTGTCAATCACATAAGATTAGCCAATAGCAAACCACAACCATCCAATCAATTCCCCACAGACACAATCAAGCCCCGCCCACATTTGTTATTGTTCCTGAAGCGTTTCACTTTCAATTAAACATGAAATTTTAAGTTACACTGAAACACATCTATAATAATCTTTATTTTTAAAATTATAAAAAAGGTTTGTAGATATAAAGCTGTAAATATAGATTGTTGGAGTATGTTTTGCAAGAAAATACTGAAAAAACATTTAATTCAATGTTACTTGCTGTTTTTTTGTAATAACTTGTGAAATTTACTAGTAATTTCTGAGTAAAATTAGTGATTTTCCTACACTTTCAACACTTTTTTTCAAATGTATATCTATAACTTTCTTATATTGCCATTTAAAATCTGGGGTCTTCATCAAGGATGTAAACAGAAGTGACAGTAAAGAAATGTATGTTACAAAATATTATATTTCAAATAAAATGCTGTTCTTTTGAACTTTCTCTTCATCAAAAAATCCTGAAAAACAAAATATGAATATTTTCCACAAAAATATGAAACTGTTTTCAACATTGATAATAATCATAAATGTTTCTTGAGCATCAGATACTCATATTAGAGTGATTTCTGAAGGATCATGTGACACTGAAGACTGGAGTAATGATGCTGAACATTCAGCTTTGATCACAGGAATAAATTACACTTTACTATATATTCATATAGAGAACAGTTATTTTACACTGTAATAATATTTCACTAATTTTAATGTATTTTTGATCAAATAAATGCAGCCTTGATGAGCAGAAGAGACTTTCTGATCCCAATCTTTTGAACAGTAATGTGAAGTTTTCTTTATGGAATTGACAGAAAATCTTAAAGCCATATTCTTCTAATGCAGTGACCTCTTATAGAGAGACACACACACACACACACACACACACACGGTCAGAGGGCTGCAGCAGATGGGCTGATAAAGGAACAGCAAACGGAGGAGGAACTGAATTAACTCTTGACATGCTCTCTCTCTCTCTCTCACACACACACACACACTCTCTCTCTCTCTCTCTCTCTCTCTCTCTCTGTTCCTTGGTCTCCCCATCACACTGGCCTTGTGCGAAACATGAATTAATTGCATTTGTTGTCTGAGAACTGAGAAGTGGTGCAAATTATGTAAATGAAGTGGGTTCGTTCAGAGCATAAAACACCCCGGGGTGACAGATACAGGGGGAATACGTGTGTGTGTGTGTCGCTCGGGCCCCTGGGAGCCGGTGTAATCTGTGGGCCGCGGTGGACAGCCGCTCGTTCATTAGTGTGCAGATAAACAGAGAGAAGGGGAGAGGTGAAGACCGGCACTTTGTTAAAAAGCGAAGGAGGATTTGACAAGGATTTATGAGTGATCGGAGAGAGAGAGAGAGTGGAGACGGAGGACGAGTGTCCACAGGTGAACACGGATCTTATGAACACTGGTGCTGCAAATAATGCTGATTTCAATATAAAATATCCCCTATTCCAGCTCTTTTACAGTCTCTCCTGAAGCTCAAGCGCTCTACACACTCAAACATCCACACACACATTCATGTCAATTATTCCACATGTAAAACACATGACTTGTTTTAGTAAAGAAACGTATACGGGGAGTCGACACATGTGTCCATCTGTACTTTTTAACCTGAAATGTGTGATTTTACATGAAGCATATTTTTCCTACAACATCAAAATACATAATTTTAGGGAGAGAAAAGCTTTATGCTTATAATAAATACCTAAATGCAGAATATACCACCTATATTGCTCTTTAAAGTTATGTTTTTGAGAGTTACACAAATTGCAATAGAAAATAGTTGTAAATATTTAAATTGTACAAAATGCATCACAACTTTCATTTTCACTCTCACCATTTTGATTTTATGTTGTTATAAACAAACATATAGAAAAACGGACGATTAAAAATTAAATCTGCAATATGCGTTTACGTAAAATCACACTTAAAATCACACGTTTCAGCCTAAAATACACACACACACACACACACAAACTCACACTCACTCGCACTTAATATAAATATTAAGCTATTTTTTTCCTACAACATAAAAATACATGATTTTAGGGAGAGAAAAGCTTAAGGTTTATTTATTTATTTATTTTATCATATAATATGTATTATTTATTTTTTAATTAAATTATATATTATATAATTTATTAGAAATAAATCTGAATAAACAAGTTCTGTATTTAAAAAACATTAAGCAATTTTTCCATTTGATTTTCCTCCCTTATTAAATAATTAATGAATTAGAGGGTAAAAAGTACAAATATTCAAAGTGGTCTCTCGATTAACCTGAGCTCATAAGATCTGAATGCATAATAATAATCTATAAGAAAGAGTTATTAGAGATGTCACACCGCATCCACGACATCTGTCACTCCTGTGCCGGGCGAACGAGCGAAGTCTGACTGGACCAGCAGAAGAGTGAGAGAGAGACGCTGAGAGGAGGAGTGATGGAGGGATGAAGAAAGAGGAGGAGTGAGGTGAACGACGTGTGTGTGTGTGTATGTCGGGTCGATGCTGGGTGACGAGAGAGCGGGCCGGTTCTGCGGTCCTGCAATTAAACTCCCGGACCGAGGATTAAATTTAGTCCGTCTGTCTGGCTTTATGAAGCTATGAGATCACTAGAGCCTCAACACACACACACACACACACACACACTGACCCGCTGCAGCACAGAAACAGATCGCATCTATCGACCCGCAGCGTCCTTCCTGTGCTCAGGATGTGGAGGAGGAGAGACACACTCACTCCCTCACTCACTCACTCACTCATACATACTCTCTCACACACTCACTCACATACACACTCACTCACTCACTCACTCACTCACTCACTCACTCACTCACTCACTCACTCACTCACTCACTCACTCACTCACTCACTCACTCACTCTCACTCACTCACTCTCTCACTCACTCTCACTCACACACACACTCACACAATCACTCACTCACTCACTCACTCTCTCTCACACACTCAATCACTCACTCACTCACTCACACACACTCACTCACACTCACTCACTCACTCACTCACTCACTCACTCACTGTGAGTGAGTGAGTGTGTGAGTGTGTGTGTGTGTGTGTGTGTGTGTGCGCGTGTGTGTGTGTGCATGTGTGTGTGTGTGTTTGACTGTGTGTTTGAGTGTGTGTTTGAGTGTGTGTGTGTGTGTGTGTCAAAATATTCATATACACATTCATACATAGTAGTATATCGAGGTGTATTATAGTGTATTATTAGTAGCCTATAGTGTATCACTTCCAGTGTCTGTCGCTTCAGAACTGATGCCATTTGATAATAATGTGTGTATGTACAGTATAATAAAGTGAATGTGCCGGCGAAACAGCGGTGAAAGAGTTAACATGAACGAGTGTGAGCTCAACGCTGAAGATCCCTCTTGAATTGAACAGTTCATCATATGAAAAAGTAGTTCATTCCTCGCGTGGAACACACTTGGGAGGGTTTTTTTTAAAAATCGTTCCCCTTTTTCCCTCTTTACACTAGAAATAATGCACATTCCTCATTTTTCTGCTAAATAATTAGCTGCCAAATCAAATATGCTCCTAATGTAAGACACCGAGCCGGATGAGTGTGTGAGTCATGTGGCCCGTCTTTAGTCTGAACAGGACCATGTTGTTATTTGTGTGTGTGTGTATCGCACACACACACTTATCCAACTATCTCAATGAGAATATAACATAAACTTCTATTTCATAGTGTCTTCTGTGAACCAAGCTTGCCGTTATAATAATCATATGACACTGAACAGAAACCCAGTCCAGTATTACAGGATCCAGCCAACGCTCTGGCTCTAAGTTATCAATAAACGTAATGTTTAATAATGTTCAATTATTAATGTTATTAATATATTAGTGTTAAATCATGTTAAACGTAATGTTTAATAATGTTAATAATGTTTTCAGAATGTTAGAACAAAAACATCATTTATACATCGTTCATGGAATGTTTTTTTTTTCTGTTTCGGCATGTTCAGAGAACATTCAAAAGTAACATTCCAATAATGTGTGAAAAATGATGAAACGGAACGTTCCCTAAACGTTCACATAACCAGGAGAAAACATTTTTAAAACATAAAAAAAAAGAAAGAAAAAAAAAGACGTTTAGAATGTTCAGAAAACACTGAGCAATAAGATTGTCATAACTGTAAAGGTTCTCAGTACATAATCAGTTATCTGGGATGCGTATGGTCGCTACGGTAACGCACGTATCTGAGCTCATCAACACACACGACAACAACACGTCAGACGCAGAAATATACACACGCATCTTCACTCGCATGCGGAACATACTTATGATTCTCAACTGTACTTTAATCAACCACAGCAAGCTAACAGAATCATAACAGCATTAATGTGAGAAGTGATATTACAGTTTCTGCACTTATTTGAAGTGTTGTTTAGTGGGGTTGAAAATATATATCTCAATATTTTTTAGCTTAATGATTTTGGTAACACTTTACAATCAGGTTCATTAGTTAATGTATAAACTAACATGAACTAACCATGAGCAATACATTTGTTACAGTATTTATTAATCTTTGTTAATGTTAGTAAATAAAAATCCAGCTGTTCATTGTTCATGTTAGTTCACAGTGCATTAACTAATATTAACAAATACAACCTTTGATTTTAATAACGTATTAGTAAATGTTGACATTAACAAAGATGAATAAATGCGGTAGAAGTGCAGTTCATTATTAGTGCATGTTAACTAATGTAGTGTCCTTATGAAACCTTATTGTATGATTTTCAATGTCAATATAATGTATTTGCTCAGATATGACTTAAACTGACGGGACAATACAGAATAATTAAACATTGTACATTCAAAATGTTCAATTTAGTCAAATACAGTAGAAATCCAGGGAAGCCTGTGACAGTGACGGTTATTAATAATGAATTTTACTTTGCACTTTTTGTGTGTAATTACAGTGTAACAACATCAACAACTTAAAATGAAATTTAGTTAAAAAATCAAGACATGTTTAACTGTTTGTTTTCATTGTGTTTACTTATATGCACCAATATTATAATGCATTTTGCATAAAGCATTTTTATTTTTAGCTTGCTGACAATCCTGAGATCATTTTACAGTGACGACACACACCACACACTGAATCACACACTGAATCGATGGACTGGTCCAGGCCGAGTGTACGCCGTTGCAGAAGAGAACAGAGAGTGTGTGTGTGTGTGTGTGTGCTTTTGTTTTTGTGATATATGAGGACACAAATGTGTATAATGACATGCATATTACACTGGTATTACAACTTACACGTGATATATGAGGACATTGCATGAGTCCTCATATTTCAAATAGCTTAAAAAACATAAAAAACAATGTGGTTTTTTTTATGTAAAAATGCAGCATGTCTCCTGTGATGGGTAGGTTTAGGGATAGGGCAGTGTAGGGGGATAGAATACAGTTTAAAAGTCATTACGCCTATGGAATGTCCTCATATATCACAAAAACACAGCTCTGTGTGTGTGTGTGTGTGTGTGTGTGTGTTCACCAGAAAACTCACGCTATAGTTTGTCTAACTGCGGGATCATATTTCTGAGGTAGTGTGTGAATGTGAATAAAATAGTTAAACTCTCGATACATGCCGTAAATATCAGTAACACTTTATTCTAGTGTCCTTGTTACATATGTTACACGTAGTTACTGTAGTAATAACAGTAAATTATGCATAATTACATGCAAATAACCCTCAACCTAACCCTATAGTCAGTACATTATATTATTCATTACTTAAATGTATAATTATACCGTAACAATGACAAAAGTAAACGAAATATGTAATATTTCAAGATATTTCAGTTTTAAGCTTTTTAAGGGGTTATTTAATTTCAGTTAAAATACCCACTTTATATTATGTGTCTTTATTATGTACCGGCATTTAAAGTAATCATTTGATTCAGTGCACTTATTGTAAACACACATGTTTTTGCATTGTACTTGTATTTTTAAAAATATAATTAATTTCTGTAATTATAATGACACTGTTTTACCCTAAATCTGTCCTAACCTGACCCGTATATGTCCACTAAACCTGTCCTAACCTGACCCGTATACTCCCACTAAACCTGTCCAAACCTGACCCGTATACGCCCACTAAACCTGTCCTAACCTGACCCGTATACGCCCACTAAACCTGTCCAAACCTGTCCTAACCTGACCCGTATATGTCCACTAAACCTGTCCTAACCTGACCCGTATATGTCCACTAAACCTGTCCTAACCTGACCCGTATACTCCCACTAAACCTGTCCTAACCTGACCCGTATACGCCCACTAAACCTGTCCTAACCTGACCCGTATATGTCCACTAAACCTGTCCTAACCTGACCCGTATATGTCCACTAAACCTGTCCTAACCTGACCCGTATACTCCCACTAAACCTGTCCAAACCTGACCCGTATACGCCCACTAAACCTGTCCTAACCTGACCCGTATACGCCCACTAAACCTGTCCTAACCTGACCCGTATACTCCCACTAAACCTGTCCTAACCTGACCCGTATATGTCCACTAAACCTGTCCTAACCTGACCCGTATACTCCCACTAAACCTGTCCTAACCTGACCCGTATACTCCCACTAAACCTGTCCTAACCTGACCCGTATACTCCCATTAAACCTGTCCTAACCTGACCCGTATACGCCCACTAAACCTGTCCTAACCTGACCCGTATACGCCCACTAAACCTGTCCAAACCTGTCCTAACCTGACCCGTATACGCCCAAGATTAACATTTGAGGGCAGCAATTGTATTCATAATGTCAAAATAAAACTGACGTAATGTTACTTGAAAGCATTATAGCCTACTATTCCTGCCAAACTCCCATGGTTACAGTTAGTAGTGTTACTACAGTAAACCCATGGTGAATGTTGCTGATCTGTGGACACTGGATAGTAGGGATGGGCGTATTACTCGATCACTCGAGTACTCGAACGTGACAGCGACGATCGATCTCAAAAACGATGATCTGAGTTTAAAAAAAATCTTTTTTTTCTGATTGGTTATAGCAGCATTTTGGGCGGCACCGAATGGTTAGCTTTGAAAGATCGCGGTCCAAAATCCAAACTAAAAAACAGAGAAAATGGCGTCAAAGTCACATAGTGATGTCTGGCTTCACTTCGACAAAATAGATGAAAAAAACAGTCCAGTGCAAAATATGCAGCGCCAAGCTGTCACACAAATCTACCACAAGTACAATGCGTTATCATCTTGTATTTGTACATAAAATGTCTTCCGATACCACCAAAGACGCAACTCAGACGAGCATCGCATCTTTTACCGTCAGACAGAAATGCACCGCAGCCAGAGGTGAAAAGATGACACAACTAATCATCGAAATGATAACGAAAGATTTGCTGCCCATTCGTTTTGTCGAAGGAGAAGGGTTTAAAAATTTGATGAATTATGTTGAGCCCCAGTATGACATCCCATCGCGCAAGACGGTCACGAGACGAATAGAGGCTCTATATGAAAAGACTGCTTCTTCACTGAGAGACAGACTGTCAAAGACAACGAAGATGGCTATCACTACGGACGCATGGACCTCGCTGACCACTGAGTCCTACATAACACTAACTTGTCATTACATTTCTGAATGGGAAATACATAGTGCAGTGTTGGAGACGCCCAGTTTCGACGAACGACATACCGCTACGAACATAGCCAACTACCTAAAAGGAGCTACAGAACAGTGGCTGTCAAGCTCGGAGAAAGTTATAGCATGTGTTCATGACAACGCTAGTAACATGGTTCTCGCGAATCGAGGACTTTGGGAATCAGTGCCCTGCTTCGCACACACCCTGCAGCTAGCCATCAACGAAGGCTTCAGTGTTGCTTCTGTTAAAAGCGTGATAGCTGCCAGTAGCCGACTGGTGGCACATTTTCACCACAGCACCGTGGCTACAGCAGCACTTCGCCAGAAACAACAGCAGCAGAACGTACCTGAACACAAACTGATCCAGTATTGTCGTACGCGGTGGAATTCTGTGTGCGATATGTTCGAATGTCTTTTGGAACAGAGATGGACTGTGTGCGCTGTTCTGTCAGATCGTTATACTACAAAACTTGCAGATGCGAAGACACTGGACTTGAAAGATGAGCACTGGCGGATAATGGAAGAACTGATACGTGTTCTCCAGTCTCTGAAGTGCGCCACAACAACAATGTGCAGTGAGACGCAAGTTTGCGTTTCAATTGTCTATCCAATTACACATAGCCTAATCACTAAACACCTAAACACACAGATCGGTGAGTCTCCAAGAGTTTCGGAATTCAAGACAGCAGTGGCAGAATCTCTGAAACGGCGCATAGTCACTGTTGCTGAGGATGCTGAGAAAGTTTCTCTACCTCTGATTGCAGCAACATTGGATCCAAGACACAAACATCTGAAGTTTCTTGACACAGAGCTTCGAGAGAGAGTAAACGAGAGTCTGAAACAGCTTTACGACAGCGTTACAGATTCTGTCACACCCATTCAAAATGACCCTCAGCCTGAACGAGCAGCGGCAACTACTGCGCTCGACACTCTTTTCGGTGAGGATTACGGCGCCGGCGCGAGTGATATTTGTTCGCGTGACACTGAAATAGAACGCTACTTCAGTGAGCCATGCATCTCTGTAAACCAGGACCCTCTACTGTGGTGGAAGGTAAATGAGAATCGGTTTACAAAGGTGAGCATCATTGCCCAGTGGTACTCCAGCGGAGCGTGTTTTTTCCACCGCCGGACTAATTGTGAATAGACTCCGAACACGCCTCTCACCTGAGCACGTAGACCAACTTATTTTTTTGAACAATAATATGTAGGCTGTAGCTTGTTTAAGTTTCATCAGGCGTGGTAAAAAATAGGTCTATACCAGTCCTTCCAGAAAAACGCGGCGTTTTTTTGTGATTTTTGCGGGCAAAAATCCTTCATTACGCGGCCCGTTTTCTTTAAAAATGCGATGGAATATGCGGGATTTTTATGCAATTTTTTGCGATGAAATTGCGGGAACTTGCAAAAATTGCGGGAACTTGCAAAAACTGCGGTTTGATGAAAAAGAGAAAAAGTGATTCCCCCAACACCCTGTTCTCACTAGGCTACTACCTTAATGTAAAGAGTTCTTTTCTTATTACTTCGCATGATAAGCAAGCATACTACATCACAGAAAGTGCTGGAAATATTTAATTTCTCATCTTGTTTTATTTCAGACTGTAACGAGTGGAAATAAGGTGTGGCCCCTTTAAGAGCTGCACGCTCCCTGTTGAACTGTCTGCAGTGTTATATTGTATGTGCGCCTCGAACACCTCATGTGTGCGGGTAATTTCTGTTTGATGCTACTTCTTTTATCTTATTTTGTTTATCAAGTAACGATGTGGACGGTAGTACGTGTGACAGACAGTTACGAGTTCGATTTGGGAATAAAGTGCTAGTTGTGAGATGCCAATCGCCTCCTTGAGTCTGTCTGGCCTCTGCAATAACTTCATCTGTGAGCTATCCCTATTTTTCTTCCCGACACAACGCGTTACAAGACCTTAATAAACACATCAAACTTACAAAACATTGATGAGTCAAACAAGTTCTGTAGCTTTACTAGAGGAATATGCTACAACTTCAGTAAAAATGAATAAATGAAATATTTAAAAATAAAGTGTGCTCCTGTTTTACAGCTTTTCGATGATGTTCACGTCGTGTAATTACGTCACTTCATAACGTTCCCATGGCAACAGGGGGAAATGGCTGCTCTTGTGTGAAGCAAACGCAACATTTTCCAAATTTCTGCTAAGATATATGTGACTTTTTTGCGACGAAAAACGCGGGGATTATGAAATCATGCAAGCCCCGCATATTTTGCGCGGAAATCAGCAATTTATGCGGCGAAATTGCGGAGTATTTGACCCCCGCATAAATATGCGGACTTTGGCTGATTATGCATTGAATTCAGCGATCGCATAATCGCGTTTTTCTGGAGGGACTGCTATACAGGATGTTTTTTTGTTTTTTTTTTGTGTTTGTTTCAATAAATGATTCTGTAGCAGTCGTTTGTTACTTTGTTAAACTTGTTAAATGAAAATTAAGCTGTTTGTTTTTGTTGTTGTTTCATAAGAACAGTTGAAATATGCTGCTGAAGTAGCCTAACACTGAAGAGAATGTTTTATTTACGGTTGAATAAAGTAGCCTAAAAGTATCAAGTGTGTTCATTTTTATGATGACATTTCCTCTAAATTGTATTCAGATATCATATTCAGTCATGTGTTGTTCAGTAATTTAAGTCAGTTTTACTCTGACTAAAGTGTAATGTTAGTCAATATAATGTAAAATAACATTTTGTTTTATCAGAAAGTGCTACTGTAATCCAAAATATTGCTTAAATATTAAATTGGTATCATTGTCTCCATGACTGACACACCCCGCCACCTACCCAGAATAAGCCACGCCCCCGAACAGGCCCCGCCCCCGAGTAATCGAGTACTCGTTTTTTGAGACCTATCAATGATCGAAATAAGAAATGTACAAAAATGCCCATCCCTACTGGATAGTTCATTGACTTCATTCATGGCACAATGTTTCTTCCTGGTTTCCACGTCAGCGCTGTTTGATCCGTTAATAACAGAGAAATGTGAATGTTTCTCACTAGATCTCGCAGCGATGTTATTACTTCAGTGGCGAATTCAAATGCTTTCTTTACTGGAGTTGGCTGTGTAGTGACAGTGCTGATGATTAGATCGGCTCGCGCTGCATTGGTCCAAACTGATAAACGGTCCGTCAACCACACAATAACGAGTGGTTTCGTTCCGCTTACATTACATTTGCCATTTGATGCTGGGCAATGTTGTGGTCACCCCAGCGTCTCTTACATTATGAGCGCGCTTGCCATGCATGACGCGCCTACATTTGAAATAACGAAATTTTGGTCGGCAGGAAAAATGGTCCAACGAACCGTTCGGCCCAAATGTTTCCAACTTTTTGTAAATGGTGAGAAAATTGCGATTTTAACCAAGGAAACGGGGCGTGTGAGCGGGGGTGAGGAGTCGCCAGTCAATGACGTCATATCCGCGTTACCCCCGGTTTCCACCAGGTTTGACCTCGTACTGCAATAGTAACCATGGCGACAGACGTTGACAACTGGGTTATGCCCGTTATGCCTAGCGGCACGCTCACGCTGTTGTTGTTTTGTTCAAACATTATGGACCATGGCAAGCAGACTTTGAGACAAAAAGAGGACTAACACGAAGATCAACATCTTTGGAGATGCCGAGAGCTCCACGTCCGCGACTAACTTCGACTTGACAGAGTCAAGAGTGAGTGTTGCATGTTACTTTATTAAACAGGTGAGCAAATGTACATAAAACTAATCAATGTTATTCAGTTCAACATGATGAAATGTTAGAATATGATCTGTATGTTATTCTAATGTTGATCTAGCTCACTGCTAGTCTCATATAGCCAACAAACAGCCTAACTACAACATTCAACACACTTAGTGTGATAGTGTAACTGTTAGAGCAAGTGAAACAGCGCTGCGTTACCTCAAGTTTAATTCGTCTAATAAACTGTGTGGGAGTATTAATTCAGCACTTGCGTGTAGTTCGGTAGAATGAAATGTCCTTATTCTTCTATATCCGCGGGACTCGCGTCGCGTGTGGCGCTGGTATACGTCTAGCAATCGCGCCCTGCCTCATACCACAGTCATGTTAAAAACATCAATGTATTCACTCATCCATAAACGATCCATCAGCTTGACGACAAGATCCATAATTCAGTTTAATTTGGAATATACGTCATCAATATACGCATTTGCTATTGTAAGAGGTAGCGACCCCTGGTGGCGAAAAAATCCTGCATATTGTACCTTTAAGTGAACAGCTTCTTCATGTCATATGTGCACTCATGGCCGTAGCCAGGTCCGGACCTCGGTAATTTTTTACATTGAAAAATAAAATATCAAGCTCTCTGAATGATTAATCAGCCGTTTAAACCACCTCATATGAGTGTTTGCAATTCATCTTGCTGCGAGAAGCTAGCGCAGTGAACGGGGCTTGAGAGCGCGTGGTGAGTGAGGGCGCGGGTGCCAGATCCCGTGTTGCCAGATCCACCTAATGAAAAGGTGGCAGTAGTCTTCTGGACCTGTTTTTCTGATTTAATGTGACACTTTAGGAAGTGATTAAAGTTGAAAGTTGCATGTTAGGGTTAGTGATATATTCATCTTATTTCCAAAACACAAGCTTTGAACTTATTTCGTATTATTATTATAATTATTATTTTGTTTTGTTTTGCTTGTTTTTAGTAGCAATATCTGGGAACATTTTACTGTCGGCATTAATAAAAAAAAAAGAAGCTTATAGACAAACTGTAATTGAGTAAAGCTACCACATTCGGTAAGACAAACGCAATGATCATCGCGTGATTATCTGTAAGAAATGCATAACACTATCAAAAACAATAGCATAATACAGATCTGTATGTTACAGAATGAAATTTGCCAAATAACTTACATGCTGTTTAGTTAACCTTTCACAAAGTCATCATAAATTCAGTGTTTCTCAACTAGTAATCTATTCAGCCAGCATATTTGTGTTTGATCTGTGTGAATTACAGAAATATAAGACTTGCTAGACCTACTTTTTTTCTATAATTCTTTGCACAAAACTCTCCAGAAAGTGCCATTTAATGTTTGTTTTGTTTTTTTAAATAAAAAAATGTTGTGTATTTTTGTCATACCCCCCATAATAAATCCCAATTTAACCCCTGTATATATATATATATATATATATATATATATATATATATATATATATATATATATACAGGGCTCCAGACTAACTTTTTGCCTTGGTTGCACTGGTACGCCTAACTTTTTTATTTAGGTGCACCAGCACAAAATTTAGGTGCACTCAAATTTTTCCTCGTCTCGCGTCGCCTTTAACGCCACAATTTCAAGGTCACCTTTTTATCACGCTCCATATATTCATATATATTATGTAAATGCTTTTAAACAAGAATAAGGTGTAGTTTTATTTATTTATTTGAAGCACAATTATACTGTATATAAAAATATAAATCTTAAAAAAAAAAAATTTAAAGTGCTGTTTTTACATTGTTCAAGTTAGGGCAGGGTATTGACACAAATTTCACAATTCGATTCAATATTGATTATTTTGGATATCAGGTACAATACATGGCAAATTTTCTCAAGAAAAACAAATCTCAACTAATGCTGTAAACTGGGAGTCAGTTGTAGCCCACTGCTTCATTAGCCTACTATAATATTGAAGGTAAAAATTACCTGATTTGTACACAAACACTTAAATTACACTTTTATTTTTTTAATAATAATAAAGTTATATGAAATATAAACATTTAAATGGTGGCTGCATAAAAACTTACCAGATTTTTTTCAAACAACATGCATTAAATATTGAAAAACATTCAAAATTATAATGAATATGTAATATGGTGCATATATTAGGCACAATGCTCCTCTAGAGTTAATTTTTCTAGCTAGCTAACGAGTTTATGGGCACTGGATATGTTTTTTCTGAGGTAAATGTGACGTTACATTACATTGTTTACAAGCGTTTTACTGACGTCTTTCCACGGTTGAAACACTGATTGAGCGATTCCATGTGAAAGATACGGATTTCGATAAGTTGTACTCTATCTAACACACTTTCAGATGCTCGTTCATGTTTATTTCGCGCTGTAACTGGTATTATTAATAGGAAGAGGAGATCAAGTGCGCTCCGCGCTGCTGCTTCTCTTGAGCTGAGCTGAGCCAGAGCGATCTCACGCCACAGCGTCAATACACTATTTATGTTTTTGAATTTCAAACAAAGCACAAAGATTATTGCGATTTATGGGATGGGATGCTCGCTACAATGTTCCATTCATTCATCAACTGAAAACAGCATAGCCCAACGGTTCGTAAAAATCAATGAGAATCGATTAAAATCGAGAAATCAATATTTTTTACCTAGTTCAAGTAGCTTACATTTTTAAAAGTTTCTTCGTCGTCTGTTTTCCTGCGTTTATTTAGCTGATGCTGCTGATTGCCGTAACTGATTCTCTGGTGCTCAGGTGACAGTGACAGAACGCAATTTATTTCAATCACACAGTCAGCACGGAGCATTTTAGTCCTACAGGAATATCTGAACCACAGCCAATCAGAGGCAAAGACCCGCCCAATCTCTATCTCTGATTGGTTTAGACCACGATATGATCCAACCATGCGTGCAAGGAGAACAAAAGACTCGTTTGTGGAGAGGCAGCGGATGCGATCATGCGAGAACGTTAGGTGCACTGGTGCGACCTACGAAAAATTCTTGTCGCACCCTTACAAATTTTGGTCGCATGTGCAGCTTAATGTTCATGGGGAATGTGGGTCCAATGGCCTAACCATTATTATAGCACAATTCTTTACACAACACCCCGGACCTCACTAATTTTCAAACCCTGGTTACGGCCTTGTGTGCACTCCTCTCTGTGAACTCTCCCTACTGTACTGCACTGTAATGTTCAACGCTTTACACCACATCTAACAGAATGAGCACTAAACATGTGTATGACAGATATTACATATTCTAGTTTAACTACACCGTCCAGCAATCAATACATGTGTAGCGCGCTTACTGTACATACTGTACCTACAACATATTATAATACATCCCAGGAAACTCAGTGCAGAACATGTGATGAACACACACACACACACACACACACACTGACACCAGAGGATCAGATTATCACAGGAAAGCCAGCTTTACTACTAACATTACGAGCTCGAACACAACTCAGCGCGCAACTCATGGAGTGTGAACGACTGGTGTGTGAAGTCTCAGGTCTGAGTCTGACCGCACCACACACACACACACACACACCTTCACGAACAGCAGATCTCCATCTGAGGTACGTTCACAGGTCAACATGACCGCAACACACACACACACAAACACACACAACCTTCATGAACAGAAGATCTCCATCTGAGAAACGTTCACAGGTCAACATGAGCGCACACACACACACACACACATACACACATACACAGACCACCAGCGCTGTAATACTGGACTCTGATCCACATGCTGAAGATCCTCACACTGAATTCAAACACACACACACACACACACCAGCGCTGTAATACTGGACTCTGATCCACATGCTGAAGATCCTCACACTGAATTCAAACACACACACACACACACACACACACCAGCGCTGTAATACTGGACTCTGATCCACATGCTGAAGATCCTCACACTGAATTCAAACACACACACACACACACACACACCAGCACTGTAATACTGGACTCTGATCCACATGCTGAAGATCCTCACACTGAATTCAAACACACACACACACACACACACACACACCAGCACTGTAATACTGGACTCTGATCCACATGCTGAAGATCCTCACACTGAATTCAAACACACACACACACACACACACACACACCAGCACTGTAATACTGGACTCTGATCCACATGCTGAAGATCCTCACACTGAATTCAAACACACACACACACACACACACACCAGCGCTGTAATACTGGACTCTGATCCACATGCTGAAGATACACTCTCAGAAAAAAAGGTACAAAAGCTGTCACTGGGACAGGACCCTTCAGAAGGGCTCTAATATGTAGACTTTAGATACCAGTGTGCACCTTTGAGGGACTAATATGCACTCTTTAGGTACAAAGGTGCTCCCTTTTAAAGGTACAGCCACAGTGACAGCTTTTGTACCTTTATTTCTGAGAGTGTACTCACACTAGTGTTGTCAAAAAACTCGGTACTTCGGTACCAAGTCGGTACTAAAAAAAGTAAACGGTTACGGTCCCAGCTTTTCTAGGTACCGAGTACCGGGTTAATCCGGCTCTTGATGCGCTGTCGGAAAGATGCAGAGGTGCGTACTCTTCATAAAAACGGCGACCGGCGCTGCTAATGCGGTGGCTCTGTTGACAAGAAAGGAGGAAAGAGCCACATATGGAAATATTTTGAATTAAGCTAATGTCACGTTGCCATAAAGGGCCGTTCACACGTTTATATAGCGCGTTAGAGCGCGTTAAAGGAGAAAGCGGTGCGATGCGCTCTCCATGATGACGAGGAAGTATCAGAATTAATTGATTTCTAGCCCTTGCATTAGAAATCAGCTACAGGGTTCTCAAGCTTTGAAGACAGGCAAGAGTGACATTTTTGGATTAAATAAAAGTACAGTTAAGTCAAATAAAACATGTTTTATCTCCTGTATAGTTTGGTAACACTACAATAAGACACCATTCATTAATATTACTTAATGCAACATCAACACATTGAGTGAACAATATATTTTTACAACATTAATTAATGTTTGTGAATGTTATTTAATACAAACACTTGATTGTTCATGTTTGTTCACTTCATTCATTGTGCATTAAATAATGTTAACAGATAAAACTTTTGATTTTAAAAATATATTAGTACATTTTTAAGTTAACCCCATGGAGAATAATTACAGTATATAACTGTTGTTTATTGTTAGGTAATTTTATCTAATGTTATCTAACAAATAGAATCTTATTGTAAATTGTTTTTAATACTACAGTTTCCATCTTTGTAACCGTGATATACTTTAATATGTGTAAATTTAATCTAAATTAAGCTTTGGTACCGAAATTGGTACCGAGAACCGTGGATTTTCACTGGTATTGGTACCGAATACTGATATTTTGTTACCGTGAAAATAAATACCATTCAAAAGTTTGGGGTCAGTACATTTAAATACATATACATAGGGATGTAACGATTCACTCATCTCACGATGCGATACGATTCACGATACTTGTTTCACGATACGATTTTCTCACGATTTTTTTAACAAATGAGATTTAAGACAAAAGCGTCCCTTTTATTATTTCTCAGACAAAATGCTGCACATTTCTTTTTAATTTAAAATATATTTGTCAAATAATAAAACTACATTAAAAAAATCCCTTTAAGGTTGTTTCAACTCAGTCTTTCTGTCTGTTTGGTCAAGAGGCTGGACACTGGTACCTTCGCACACTAGACTGTGTAAAATTAGTAGCTACCAGGTTGACAGGGGTTTTATATTTAATTGTAATGGAGGCAAGATTCTAATTGTGTTATAATTTGTCATTACACTAGTAAGAGTTAAAAAAAAACACATTTAGAGAAAGAGATAGTAAAATAAATACAACACCTGGTTGTCACGGAAACACTGGTGCACGTTGTGATCTCCGTGGCTCTCGCGATTGTCGTATTAATGACTTTTACATGAAAACGGAGTTGACTGGTGCTTCTCACGGTAGTGATTATTATTAGTCTACGAAAAGTCACAATCCCGCCACACCTCCGATTTGAATGAGTCAACGTCAACATCTACGCGTGCCGTCGCCATGTCTACTCTACAGTTTGACGGCGCGCGCACACCAGTCTATGGCACACACTGGCGCGGCGCGAGCGGAGCAAACCGAGCGTTTTCAGTTCATTCCTATGGAAGTTGAGCTTGGCTCACACAAGCTCAAGTTCCATGAATGAAGTGAAAACATTCGCTAGCTTCACGCCAGTGTGTGCTCGCTGCTATTGTGCCTGTAAAGCGAGGTTCACAACTTCACAGTAGGCTATACAGTAATACACGCCCTGCTGTTTAAAACGTGTATCGCGATTCGTTTAACATTTCAACCGACTTGAATCGTCACACATTTTTATCGATTCTCAACCGGTTGCGAGTGAATCGTTACATCCTTACATATACATAATCATAAATGTTTCTTGAGCATCAGATCATCATATTAGAGTGATTTCTGAAGGATCATGTGACACTGAAGGATCATGTGACACTGGAGTAATGATGCTGAACATTCAGCTTTGATCACAGGAATAAATTACACTTTACTGTATATTCACATGAAAACAGCTGATTAATATTTCACTATTTTTACTGTATTTTTGATCAAATGAACACAGCCTTGGTGAGCAGAAGAGGTTTTGATTGGTAAGAAAATGCTTTACTTTTGTTTAATGATTAGTTCTGCATGCAAGCCAAACTCAACGGGACAGAAGAGCACACACACAAACAAGCTCGACAGGAACCTCACACACCTGTGGCGACATCACTTCCTCCTAAACCCCCCAGCGTCAGACCTGATGACAACACTTCCTCCTAAACCCCCCAGCGTCAGGTGTGATGACATCACTTCCTCCTAAACCCCCCAGCGTCAGGGGTGATGACATCACTTCCTCCTAAACCCCCCAGCGTCAGGCGTGATGACATCACTTCCTCTTAAACCCCCCAGCGTCAGGCGTGATGACATCACTTCCTCCTAAACCCCCCAGCGTCAGGTGTGATGACATCACTTCCTCCTAAACCCCCCAGCGTCAGGTGTGATGACATCACTTCCTCCTAAACCCCCCAGCGTCAGGCGTGATGACATCACTTCCTCCTAAACCACCCAGCGTCCCGCGTGATGACATCACTTCCTCCTAAACCCCCCAGCCTCAGGCGTGATGACATCACTTCCTCCTAAACTCCCCAGAGTCAGGCGTGATGACATCACTTCCTCCTAAACCCCCCAGCTTCAGGCGTGATGACATCACTTCCTCCTAAATCCCCCAGCGTCAGGCGTGATGACATCACTTCCTCCTAAACCCCCCAGCGCCGCGCGTGACTCAGTTCGACTGTCGGCGGGAATCAGAGCCGTTTCAATATTGATTTCATAAATAAACAGAGCTAACCATCGATCCTAATGTTATTTTGCATTTCAATTACTGCTCAGAAACACAACCTTCAAACGACTGGCCGCTCAATACCAACAGCATTCCCTGATAAACGCCCGCGCATCAACGTGTGTTCGGCCTCACGCTTCTCTCTCTCTCTCTCTCTCTCCTACACACACACACACTCTCTCTCTCACCGGCCTCACGCTTCTCTCTCTCTCTCTCTCTCTCTCTCTCTCTCTCTCACACACACACACACTCTCTCTCTCACCGGCCTCACGCTTCTCTCTCACACACACACACACACACACACTCTCTCTCACAAGCCTCACGCTTCTCTCTCTCTCTCTCACACACACACACTCTCTGTCTCACCGGCCTCACGCTTCTCTCTCTCTCTCTCTCTCTCTCTCTCTCACACACACACACACACACACACACACACACTCTCTCTCTCTCTCTCACCGGCCTCACGCTTCTCTCTCACACACACACACACACACACTCTCTCTCACCGGCCTCACGCCTCACGCTTCTCTCTCTCTCTCTCTCTCTCTCTCTCTCTCTCACACACACACACACTCTCTCTCACCGGCCTCACGCTTCTCTCTCTCTCTCTCTCTCTCTCTCTCTCTCTCTCTCACACACACACACACTCTCTCTCTCACCGGCCTCACGCTTCTCTCTCACACACACACACACACTCTCTCTCACCGGCCTCACGTTTCTCTCTCACACACACACTCTCTCTCTCACCGGCCTCACGCTTCTCTCTCTCACATACACACACACACACACACACACACTCTCTCTCTCTCACCGGCCTCACGCTTCTCTCTCACACACACACACACACACACTCTCTCTCACCGGCCTCACGTTTCTCTCTCACACACACACACACACACTCTCTCTCTCACCGGCCTCACGCTTCTCTTTCACACACACACACACACTCTCTCTCACCGGCCTCACGTTTCTCTCTCACACACACACAGACACTCTCTCTCACCGGCCTCACGCTTTTCTCTCTCTCACACACACTCTCTCTCTCACCGGCCTCACGCTTCTCTTTCACACACACACACACACACACACACACACTCTCTCTCACCGGCCTCACGTTTCTCTCTCACACACACACACACACTCTCTCTCACCGGCCTCACGCTTCTCTCTCTCTCACACACACACACACTCTCTCACACTCTCTCTCACCGGCCTCACGCTTCTCTCTCTCACACACACACTCTCTCTCTCTCTCTCTCTCTCTCTCTCTCTCTCACACACACACGCACAAGTGTAGATTAGCGGGGTTAGCATTGTCCCGCACAGCATGTGATTAGTGAGCGCATCCCGCCGCTGGGATGTTTACTGCGGCTGATCCCGATGGGGAGCGAGAGCTACGGTGGAGATGTGTGTGAGGTATGTCTGCAGTGTTATACTCAAATAATTACAAAAACATCAATTAAAAAGAACATTTACTGAATCAAAAAAATGAGTTACCAAATTAGATGCCAAGGCAACATTTCTAATTTTCTCATATCTAAAATAAATACAGAAATTGCATAGACACCTTTAAAAAATAAAATAAAATAGAAATGACAAAAGCACACAACAAAATTACTATAACTAAAATTAAAACAAAAATAACATAAATAAGATTTAATAACATAAATATACAATCAAAATAAAATGTATAATAAAAACTAAAAAGCTATTGACGTGATATTAAAATCACACTGCATGCGACTACAGAGCCACTTGTAGTTCACACATTTTTGCTGTCATATCGCTTAAAACCAACCAGCTTCAAAAAAGAGATTTTTCTATTAATAAAAGTGTTTTTATTAGTTCAATTGAATGAGTTTGTGCAACTCCGTTTCTCCGTTTAGAAGAATTTAGGGAAACTACAGAGGGTTCAGAATAGAGCTGCTCGTTTAGCCCTTGGTTGTACAGTAAGGGCTAATGTTAACAAAATGCACGGCACACTCGTCTAGGTAACGGTTGATGGGAGGTTAAAAGTATCACTTCTTGGATTTATACACAAAATGAACGTATGGAAAACTCCTGCCTGTCTGTATAAGCGTCTTACTATGAGTTCTGATGTACATACATATCTCACGAGGCATGCTGTTACTGGTAAATATATTATTCCAAAATCCAGAACAAACTCAAAACAACACACAGTGCTGTATAGAGCTATGGATGAATGGAACTCATATTCTTATAACTCAAAATAATATTGGTTTTAAAAAACAAATAAAGGAATTTTTTATGTTGGCTGATATTAGTAGATAGAGTGTATTGTATGTGATGTGTGTATGTTTATGTATATATATATATATATATATATATATATATATATATATATATATATATATATATATATATATATGTACATATGTGCATGTCTATATATGTACATCTGTATTTTATGAGAATTTGTGGTTTCAGTGTATGATTGTGCATCGGTTGTGTATGTTTTTTGATATGTTAATCTGTGTATTGAATGTGTAGTGTGTTCTTATTTGTGTTATGTGTTTTATGTGGACCCCAGGAAGAGTAGCGGATGCATTTTGTTGCATCAGCTAATGGGGATCCTAATAAATAAATAATTAAATAAATAAATGTGAGGAATCTCATACTGAAGCTGAGGTACTAACATGAGCTCTTCAGGGGTCAATAAGGGGAGGGTGTGTGTGTATGTGTGTGTGTGTGTGTGTGTGTGTCTGTGTGTGTGTCTGTGCGTGAGTGAGTGTGTGTGTGACAGTGTGTGCGTGAGTGAGTGTGTGTGTATGTGTGCGTGAGTGAGTGAGTGAGTGAGTGAGTGAGTGAGTGAGTGTGTGTGTGTGTGTGTGCGTGTGTGTGTGTGTGTGAGTGAGTATGTGTGACGGTGTGTGCGTGTGTGAGTGTGTGTGTGTGTGTGTGGTTGTGTGTGTGACGGTGTGTGACAGTGTGTGCGTGGGTGAGTGTGTGACAGTGTGTGCGTGAGTGTGTGTGTGTGTGTGTCTCTGTGCGTGAGTGAGTGTGTGTGTGACACTGTGTGCGTGAGTGAGTGTGTGTGTATGTGTGTGTGTGTGTGTGTTTGTGTGTTTGTGTGTGTGTGTGTGTGTGTGTGTGTGTGTGTGTGTGTGTGTGTGTGTGTGTGTGTGTGTGTGTGTGTGTGTGTGTGTGTGCGTGTGTGAGCGCTGGGCGACGGTGGGGTCACTGACGCAGGGTGTGTGTGTGTGTGTGTGTGTGTGTGTGTGTGTGTGTGTGTGTGAGAGCGCTCGGCGACGGTGGGGTCACTGATGCAGGGTGTGTGTGTGTGTGTGTGTGTGTGAGCGTGTTGACCAACGTCGGGGCGGACGGGTCACTGACGCAGGGTGTGTGTGTGTGTGTGTGTGTGTGTATGTGTGTGTGAGCGTGTTGGGCGACGTCGGGGCGGACGGGTCACTGACGCTGGGTGTGTGTGTGTGTGAGAGCGCTGGGCGACGATGGGGTCACTGACGCAGGGTGTGTGTGTGTGTGTGTGTGTGTGTGTGTGTGAGCGCGTTGGGCGACGTCGGAGTGGACGGGTCACTGACGCTGTATGTGTGTGTGTGTGTGTGTGAGAGCGCTGGGCGACGATGGGGTCACTGACGCAGGGTGTGTGTGTGTGTGTGTGTGTGAGCGCTGGGCAACGACGGGGTCACTAACGCAGAGTGTGTGTGTGAGAGCGCTGGGCGACGATGGGGTCACTGACGCAGGGTGTGTGTGTGTGTGAGCGCTGCGCAACGATGGGGTCACTGACGCAGGGTGTGTGTGTGTGTGTGAGCGCTGGGCAACGATGGGGTCACTGACGCAGGGTGTGTGTGTGTGTGAGCGCTGGGCAACGATGGGGTCACTAAAGCAGAGTGTGTGTGTGAGAGCGCTGGGCGACGATGGGGTCACTGACGCAGGGTGTGTGTGTGTGTGTGAGCGCTGGTAGTGACCCAACCGTCAAAACACGCTGAGAACACAGCACCCGCACTACATTACACTCCTTCTGCCTCAATAAACATCGATTTTAGAATTTTGGGAATTTTTCCGATTTTTGCAGTTCTTGTTCGACAGCTTCATCACACACTCCTAAAAACAAAGGTGTTTTATTGGCATCGATGGTTCAGTGAAGAACCTTTAACATCCATGGAATCTTTCTATTCCAAAAAGATCATTTAGATTATTCAAATGTTCTAGAAACGTTCCTTTTCGGAACTTTTATTTTCACACTCTTTTAAAAATAAAGGTTCCAAAAAAAAAAAAAAAAATTGCAGTGATGTCATCATTCCCATTCCGGGAACCTTTCAGTGAACAATCCTTAAAAGAAGAAAAAAATCTGGAACATTTGAATAATCTAAAGAACCTTTTCCCACTATGAAGAATGCCATTGATGTTTAAGGTTCTTCTTTCACTCTAAAAAAATAAATGCTGGGTTGTTTCAACCAATGTTTGGGTCAAATATGGACAAACCCAACCGTTGGTTTCAAATTTAAAACCGGTTTGTCCATATTTGACCCAAACATTGGTTGAAACAACCCAGCATTTATTAGAGTGAGACGCAACTAAAGAAGCTTTATGAGTGTAGCATGTCTTACTATTGTTATAATGGAGACTCACAGGCTGACTAACCCGAAACACAGGCTGTTTAGAGAGAGCTAGAGAGTGTGGATCAGGGTTAAACGCGCTCGGATCACAAGCAGAGCATGTGTGCAGAACACACACAGAAACATGAACACATTATATGGCGTGTTTGCTTTAATAAAAGCCTCGTTCTGAAAGCGAGCTGCTGGTTTGGCCAGAGGTCAGCTGGACTGGTCAGAGAATCGAAACCCTCTCCCGAGCTCATGAATATGTGGGCTGACCACAGCCATGGATCTGTGTGAGTAATGTTTTCTGAAACCAAATTACTGTAAGCTGATCCCATCTGGATAGTGTGAGAGCCGGCCGCTTTGGTTACTCGCGATAGCATCTCCTCACAGACAGCAAAAATCTGATTAACCCAACAGCACTGAAACACTTGCTCAAAGAGCGCACCGCTTTTAACTTAAGATGCACTAATGCAATTCCCAAAGCTGCTTTTTTCTCAAGCTAATGAGATCAAAACGGAGGGAAGGAAACGCGAGAGAGATACGCGCTTTCTGTGCTCGATTCGCCAACTCGGTAATGAAGTCAAACAATTGTTAAATTGAATTTGTCCTGTAGTGCTTATGCATACAGACGTAATGCTGTCATCCCTGCGAGCGGGAGAACCAGGAGAGGCCGTCTCTGCTCCGGGCCGGACTGAACATCCCAGAAGAAGACTTCAGCCGATCTCCAACTCCGGTGGATCCAGTGCGTCCGAGGCCAGGCGTGATCAATCCCATCAGCCCCGGCGGCACACACCCTAAACACTGACTAAACTGTCAAACACACTCCATTTTATTCAATCACTTCAATTCCAATGCGTGGGAAAATATTTTAGACCGGCTAAAAATAAATAAAGCTAAAAAAAAAATTTTTTCAAATTAAAAACGAATAGATGTATAGAAGCACAGTCCAATCCCTAAAACATTTGAATAAACTAAATAAAGCTGATTTTTTTTTCATTAAAAACGAATAGATGTATAGAAGCACAGTCCAATCCTTGACACAGGTTCCCCTATTGATAAATACATTAATATTACATCTGTGATGTAACGGCAAATGTGTGGTCATTTTTAATGTCTAATAAAAAAAGGGCAAAAATGCAAAAATGATGATGTAATATAATTTGATTGTATTGTATTATAATAATTATGATATGATCAGACTCTAACAGATACAGTGATAAAAGTGTAACATGATGGTGTTTTAGACGCATATTTAATGAAGATGATTTAATGCCTTTTTTCAAACATTTAACAAACTCTTAACAATAATTAGATCGGGCTTTAGTTTTCAGTGTCAGTATCAGACTATTTACGATTCGTAATTTTAGTAGAGATAGAATATTTTGTGTTACCCTAAATAAAAACGTGCATTTGAAATATAATGCGAACACAAAGGTTGTATTATGTGACAGTAGAAATGCATGCGTGGAGGAATCTGAGCTCTACTCAACCGGTGTAATCCGTCTTAGTGTAAAACTACAAAGCAGATTAAAATATGTGTGTTTAAGAGACTTGACTTGAGTGTAATCTAGCCTATTTTACCCCAAACACACACACACACACACAGTTTGAATTCGACCCATTTCTTTATGTGAGAGAGCTGCTGATGTGACATTACATGTTACTGAAGAGTAAACCAACAAATCCATATCCAAAAAATCCATGTGTGGAGTTAGTGCACATTACGCTCAATGTTTTTTATGACAACCCAAACACAAGCTAAGACTGAGTTTACGGTTTCAGAAACCCAGTGTAAATGCGACATACTGTACGCACTGTTTCATAAAGTGCAAATTTAAGATGTGGCTCGGGACAATTTATGAGAAAATGTGTTGAAACAAAAAAATATATAAAAAAGACCTTGATTTCAGTGAATAATGCTAATAAGACCACGACTCCTGTAAGTGTCCACTTCCCAGGCTATATACAGCGAGTGCATTATTCCAGATCTCAGACGGCCCCGGGACGCCAGGAGTCCTCTGGGGACACTCAAAAACACCCTTAATCCCCAAGTCTTCTCATTCACTCGCTTCATTTAATAAACAAACATCTGTGCGTCCGCCCGAGGCCGGAGCCCGTGAGACTGGTGTTCAAACACACAGAGACCATGGCGTTAGAAGAGCGTCCCACTGCAAAAACACAAGCAATCTAAGCAAAACGAGGAAAGTGTCTGGATCTGAAACATGCGTGAAATGGCATCCCTATGGCACACACACACACACACACACACACACAGCAAGCAGAGTTCAGGAAGAGCAGAGAGTTTGAGAAGCACACACAGGAGTTAATGCATGAGAGAGAGAAGATGCACCTACTGGTTATGATAGCTGAGAGGATCAGGGATGCAAAGTTCGGAAATGTCCATCAGCCCAGTGTTATCATTCCAGGAGGAAGAGAAGAAGAGAAGCGGATACACCGGACACTCGCTCTCCCCGTAAACACCAGCGAACACCTTCAGGAAAGTTGAGGTGGAGAGACCCTCCAGCAGTGCAGCCCACCGACTCAGGTACGCATGTGTGTGTGTGTGTGTGTGAGTGTGGGGGGGAGGGGGTCTGATCAGATCAGGGAGAAGCGGAGAGAGAGAGCGACAGAGTGTGCGCTACGGTGAGTGTGTGTGAGGCAGAATGAGTGTGTGCACGCTCAGTGTCGGTCTCTTTAAGACTGAAGAGCTTGATGAATATGGAACAGCTGCTGTTGGCTGATGCCTCGGGGGGCGGGGCTTAACACACTGAGGGGGCGGGGCCACAGGGGAGGGGGGAGTGAGCAGGGGGAGGGGCTGTGTGCTGAAATACTCCCACAGATGATCACACACACACGCGCGCAACAGACTCAAGCAAATACTATATAACAGCACAAAAACAAATGATTATTTCCTATATGCCGAGGAAAACCTTGATTTATTATAATTACTATCTTGGGGTTACATTTTATTTTAATGTTCCTGTTTTACAGAGTAATTATGCATTTAAGTACTGTGTAATAATAATTAAATACATGCACTAATAATTAATTATAATAAATAATTATTAATAAATAAATACTCCCACAGATGATCACACACACACACACACAGACACGCACAGACAGACAGACACACACACACACACACACACACACACATACATACAAAACAGACTCAAGCAAATACTATAACAGCACAAAAACAAATTATTATTTCCTATATGACGAGGAAAACCTTGATTATTATATATTACTATTTTTGGGTTACACTTTATTTTAATGTTACAGTGTAATTATGCATTTAAGTACTGTTCAATAATAATTAATTAAATACATGCACTAATAATTAATTATAATGAATAATTATTAATAAATAAATACTCCCACAGATGATCACACACACACACATATACATACAAAACAGACTCAAGCAAATACTATATAACAGCGCAAAAGCAACTTATTATTTTAATGTGAGGAGGAAAACCTCGATTATCCTATATTATTATTTTGGGTTATACTTTATTTGGTAACACTTATTTTACATTGTCATTGTTACATGTATTTACTAGAGTAATAACTATAAACTGTGCCTAATTACACATGCAACTAATCCTCAACCAAATCCTAATCCTATAGTAAGTGCATGCAGTTTCTTAATATTAATCAGTTATTAAAATGTATAATAACAGTGTAACAAAGACAGTGTAACCCTTTATTTTAAGGTGTCATTGTTACAGTGTAATTATGCATTTAAGTGTGTGCTAATAATTATATACAAGCACTTGCTATAGGGTTAGGATCGGGGGGTTAGTTGCATGTGTTATATAGTAACTGCGTGTAACAAGGACACCGTAGAATAAAGTGTAACCTTGTTGTGTTTATTTTACACATAACAAGATTCATATTTGCAATGAGAGTTTGAAAAACCTGTGCTCAACCACTTATTGTGTTACCTGTGAAATGTTACACAAAAGCATGTGTTAATTAACTATTCATATGCAAGTGCATTTAGATGCAAATGTGTCAAAACTTATATTTGACTTTTGATGCATTTGTTTTATTTTATGTTATATTCAATTATGTTAACTGAAAGTAAATTACAAATATTAGTGTGTCGGTGGTTTAACTGATCTCGTTCATCTAGTGTCGTGAAATATTCAAAACAGGAGATGCATTTTACAATCCTGACATGCCCACTAAAGATTATTCTCTAAGTTTTAGGAAATTCTACTTGGTTCGTTAAAGTGCAAAGAGAGCAAATGTGGAAGAGAGTGGAGACACACACACACACACACAGCTCCTGAAGTCTCTGTGTTGATCAAGCCTGAAGAATGCAGAGAATGCAGAAGCCGTTTCACAGTCACACTCGTTTTATAAGCGTGCAACGAGGAGAATCAGAGAGAGCCGTAACAAAACCACACGCATGACAAGTGGCCGGTTTGAACAGCTGAAACACACACACACACCGGCGGCTGAAGCATGCTGGGTAACAGGCATGCAGGACTAAATAAATCATGTTGATGAATGTCCATCATTCAGATGTTAAGTGAGCTGATTTGTGCATTTTTATGGCTCGACATCTGATGGCACAGAAGCTCCTGGACCCCCACCCTGCTCACGTTTCCATAATCAATATAAAACATCACACAATCCCTATTGATCATCACTCACTGCGAGCCCTGAGAGAGAAAACTCCACGTATTCATCATAAAACACAGGCAAAATTCGGAAAATTAGTGTAAAACAACGATACATGTAGAGGTCGTCCCATCTGACGAAACTGAGACAGGCTTGGAAATCTCGTTTCCCTGTAACTATAATACATATCCTCATTTCGTTGATAAGCAGTTTAATATAAAAGTACAAATAAGCCATCAACAAAATACTAAACTCTGACATGAGCGAATCTGTGCTTTTTTGAACTGTATCATTGATATGGAGCAGATGATTGATATCTCTGGGATTCAAGAACATACAGTAATTTAATTGAAAAACATGGAATTAAAGGTCATTCATCCACGAACCTAATCCATATGATTTGCGTGGAATCCCTCAGGAATGCTTATTAAGGTCTGGTCTTATGTTACCGAGGATTTGATATCAAACGCTGATACTGTGCTTGTGTTAAATGACGAGGTATCTGAAGATTTAATTTAGCTCTACACACACCTCATTTGCCTGTGTTCTGAGAAGAGGAGCTGCTCGTGAAAACAATATTCAGTTTAATATAATTCTATGGCTATTTTGCAAAGAAAGAGTTTGATGATGTCCAGGTAAAAGCTGATTTGTATTTAGAGCATTGCAATGAAAGTTGTGTTTCATTTAGTATCAGTGACTTTATTTATAGATCCCAAGCATTAGTTACAGTTTGTAGTTATTATTCCCATTCTCAGATTAGTTTAGAACTGAAATTCAACATAATAAAAAGAGAAAATCCAGTAAAGCTCGTCGTGTGAGTGTGTTGTTTCACTGAATTGCTTATTTTAGCTCGTTTCCTACTGCATTATAAATCAGTAGCGTTATTAAATAAGCTATTCTCTTTAAATTCCGAGATTTTTTTAATGAAATATTTTTGAATCGGTCTGATTGCACACGTTTATCTAGCTATCTAGACTTATAATCATTTATATAGGCTATAACGATAATTAATGATTGCAAAATAACACGCATTTTTTAGAATTGAACTTTATTGTATTTATCAATAACATTCCAAATGTGTCTAAATTACGTTTTCTCAGATTAATCTCACTTTTAAAGACAGTTTTGCAAAGTAGCTAAAATGCTCACACAAAAACTTACGAAAGGGAGAGAGAAAAAAGACACTGATCGACTGTAATGTGTTGAGATATGATATATGAGCTTCACGCGATCGACTGTGGAGTTGGTGATATTCGCTGAGTTATTTGCACAGTTGTGTTATAAACACGATTAAACAAACGAAACAACGCAATACAGTAACTCTTGACTGATTAAGCAAAAGCAAAATGATCCAGCTTTAATAAAAGAGAGTGAAACACAGCGGAGTGTGTGAATGGAAAGTTCCCGTTAAACAGATAGAAGAAGAGAAAGCAGAAAGAGAAGATATTTGAGGGTGTAAATGTTCCAGAAAAGAGGAGAAGACAGGAGATATTGAGTGTACCTGCACACACACACACACGGAGTTCATCCTCAGGCGCGTGTCCATCTCCGACTGAGCGCGCGCGTTTACCGGAGCCACGCGACGCACGACGCTCATATATGACGAGCTCCTCCCACTGAACCCGCGACTCCTGCAACACATTACAACTTTAAACAGACACAATATATCTATCTAATCTTCGAGGCTATCGTCTAGCGCGATCGAAATCTGTTAGCCAAACTTAAGTCAAATACTCAACTCTCTCAATATGACATAAAATTAACCATTTTATTGGAATATTGCAGTATTTATTATAAATGATTTAACCTTGAATCAGATTAATTTCATCTTGCAGCATTTCTTCTCTTCTCTGATCACGAGGGCGGGGCTATAACCTGTCACTCATATGAGATCCACCAATAGCAAACCACAACCATCCAATCAATTCCTCAAGCCCCGCCCACATTTGTTCTTGTTCGAGACGCGTTTCCCCGCAATAGGGAAGAAAACACGATCGCAACTTCCGTTTTATGACGACTTTGAAGTCTTGAAACTGTTTCATAATACTGTGTGTACTTTTGTAAATGTGAAATAACGCTGTACTTTTGTTTTGTCTTACTAATTTTGTAATCCTGACTAACTTTTGCTGAAACCCTGTCACAAATTTGCTTATGTGATTAACTGAACTCAGACTAATGTGTAAACTTGGAGGGAAATGATTTATAGGATTTTGTTCAAACTCTTTTTTTGGGTTGCTGGGCCATGACACACTTATTGTAAACAATTATATTAGCATACGGACAGACTGGCTCGCAGAAACATTTTATTCTACACAAGCACCTACAGATATTATAATCTAGAAAACACAAAATGTTCCCCAAATATTTGTAAAAAAAATCAATTCATGGAAATTCTACGAGAAGCATAGACATATTTCAATGACTTTTGCATCATATTAAAACGCCTTGACCCCTGCGCTTTCCAGCCCTGACCAGTGTTCGACGAGAGGCAGGAGTGTGTGCACTAGAGCACTAGTTAGTGCTGTTGATCGGGTGGATTTCACTGATGAATAAATCAGAAGAACGTTGAGCGTCTGGACTGAGCTCACACTGCTGTCTGCAATAATCACGGGGTTAAATGTTTTAAAATGGCTGTTTTGACCTCTGTAGACCTTCTAGTTTAAGACATTGAGGTGAATTTGCAGCTTTTTTTATTAAAATTTAAAAATGCTCTCTAAAAACAGTTAAAGCTATTGTTTTTTTTTTTTCATATATTGAGAACAAGAGAGACAAGCAAGCATGCGAGCAGAGCTGTTCAGAGATATGAGAGATGTTGTTTATTCATAAATCCTGTTTTAAACATCATAAAGAATGACATCTGATTGTGTGAATGAGGCTGATTCCTCTAGACTCCACTAGAGGGAGTGCAGTTTCACCACAGCTTACACACCACACACAACCACTGATCACTCACACACCGACACACACAGCACTGATCACTCACACACCGACACACACAGCACTGATCACTCACACACCGACACACACAACCACTGATCACTCACACACCACACACACAACCACTGATCACTCACACACAGACACACACAACCACTGATCACTCAAACACAGACACACACAACCACTGATCACTCACACACCACACACACAACCACTGATCACTCACACACCACACACACAACCACTGATCACTCACACACCGACACACACAGCACTGATCACTCACACACCGACACACACAACCACTGATCACTCACACACCACACACACAACCACTGATCACTCAAACACAGACACACACAACCACTGATCACTCACACACCACACACACAACCACTGATCACTCACACACCGACACACACAGCACTGATCACTCACACACCGACACACACAACCACTGATCACTCACACACCACACACACAACCACTGATCACTCAAACACTGACACACACAACCACTGATCACTCACACACCACACACACAACCACTGATCACTCAAACACTGACACACACAGCACTGATCACTCAAACACAGACACACACAACCACTGATCACTCACACACCGACTCACACAACCACTGATCACTCACACACCGACACACACAACCACTGATCACTCACACACCGACTCACACAACCACTGATCACTCAAACACTGACACACACAACCACTGATCACTCAAACACTGACACACACAACCACTGATCACTCAAACACCAACACACACAACCACTGATCACTCAAACACTGACACACACAACCACTGATCACTCAAACACCGACACACACAACCACTGATCACTCAAACACCGACACACACAACCACTGATCACTCAAACACCGACACACACAACCACTGATCACTCAAACACCGACACACACAACCACTGATCACTCAAACACCGACACACACAACCACTGATCACTCAAACACCGACACACACAACCACTGATCACTCAAACACTGACACACACAACCACTGATCACTCAAACACCAACACACACAACCACTGATCACTCAAACACCAACACACAACCACTGATCACTCAAACACCAACACACAACCACTGATCACTCAAACACCAACACACAACCACTGATCACTCAAACACTGACACACACAACCACTGATCACTCAAACACCGACACACAAAACCACTGATCACTCAAACACCGACACACACAACCACTGATCACTCACACACAGGGCTGGACTGGCCATCGGGTATACCGGGCTTGTGCCCGGTAGGCCGACGTGCTTTTTGGGCCGACAGGCCTACAGATCATTCTTTAAAAAAAATATAAAAAAATGTTTTTGTCTAAACGGCCCATAATACTCGTACATCGGCGGCCCATTCGTTTAGTTTTGCTTAATTGGCGGCGCTGGGATCTTTGTGCCGGTGTAATGCATTGGACATAGGTTTTTTTTGTTTTGTTTTTTAACAGACCGGCCCATGAAACACGTAGATTGGCACTGGGCTGGTCCAATCACATTTTTAAACTCCTCCCCTTTGGGCTTTGAGCGCGCGTGCAGTGTCAGTGTGTATCTGTCAAAATAGTCAGAGATGGAGAAGAAACGCATGGAATGTGCAGAGAAATAGCGTGAAAAAAAGAAACGGGCCCTTCAAGTGTCTGATGAGGATACTGAGGAGGATCAGGAGAGAATGAGTGAATGCAGAGAACTGTGGGAAGCAGAACTAGGCAACTTTCAGAACACTGAGGCGATGAGTGTAGGAACCCATTACCCAGCTACGCATTATTTACACATCGGCATAGTTGATGATTACGCATTTTATTAGAATTGTAATGAGACGCGTTTGTAAACCATGTTTTCCGCCAAAATAAAAGATCATGTGTTTATCTCTTTCAAGCATGGAAATTAGTACAAAACTAATTATGAAAGTTCCTTTTATTTTTCAGTGCATTTGTTTTACAATATATGGCTATAACTGTCATGGAATTAATATTATAACTATTATTATTTAGTAGTGTGATGCAGACAGACACTATATCACAGCTAAAAGAGTTTTGAGTTTTTCTTTGTTCAATTTGCACACTGATTTTGCGTTGGAGCTCTTAATTTTTAACTCTCAAAGTGCACCAGATTGATGAATTTAACATTAAAAAGCACAATTTTTTCTTACGGGGGGCTCCCCCGAACCCCCCTAAAGGGACAGAGGTCCACTCACCACAGATTTACCAAAAATCCTTTGTCAAACACTGGTATTGCTATGCCAATGCAGCTTATATCTTGTTTTAGGATTCATCATTGTGGAGTAGTTCGATTGTATTTTACAATTAGTAGTTATTTCATCTATTAACTATTAATTATCTATTACTCATTCCTACTCACTCATTAGGCTACATGGCATTAGTGGTTTTAATAGGAGTTAGTATACATATTCAGGGACATGAAAAGATCGGTTGTGTTTATGATTATATGTAGTGGGCCAGTCTGGGCCAAAATGCCCAGTGCCCACTGATCACTCAAACACTGACACACACAGGTGCAATGTGTTATATTTCTGAGGATCTATTGACAGAAATGCAATATAAGATCCATAACTATGTGTTCATTGGTTTATAAAGAACTTACTCAATGAACCGTTATGTTTTTATTACCTTAGAATGAGACATTTATATCTTCATAACCGCGGGCACCCCCTTCTATGAAGGTCGACATATTGTGACGTCATGTTTCTACCATAGCCGACAGCGAACACACAGTGCTACAGAGCGCGTTTCGTCACTACCTTAAAAGAGAAAGCTAGAAGCTAGCCGACACCGTGAGTTGTGACTTTTCCCTTGTCAGTGGTGTAAAATATGTAGCTGGATTGTTTCATGTAACTTAGTTCTTCTCCCTCGCTGTGTTATGGCATGCACATCCAGGGCACGAAGCTCCCGTTCCACCACATCCCAAAGATGCTCTATTGGGTTGAGATCTGGTGACTGTGGGGGCCATTTTAGTACAGTTAACTCATTGTCATGTTCAAGAAACCAATTTGAAATGATTCGAGTTTTGTGACATTGTGCATTATCCTGCTGGAAGTAGCCATCAGAGGATGGGTACATGGTGGCCATAAAGGGATGGACATGGTCAGAAACAATGCTCAGGCAGGCTGTGGCATTTAAACAATGCCCAATTGGCACTAAGGGGCCTAAAGTGTGCCAAGAAAACATCCCCCACACCATTACACCACCACCACCAGCCTGCACAGTGGTAACAAGGCATGATGGATCCATGTTCTCATTCTGTTTACCCCAAATTCTGACTCTACCATCTGAATGTCTCAACAGAAATCGAGACTCATCAGACCAAGTCAAGTCAAGTCATCTTCATTTATATAGCGCTTTTAACAATGGATTGTTTCAATGCAGCTTTACAGAGATAAACATATAATTTAAGGTAACAGAGATTGTTTTGGCTTTATAGCGGTTCTTGAATAATGTTATTTCCAGCTAAAGTTCATTTTGATTGATTACCTCCGTCGAAATGATCAGACTTTAAACGCGAACCTGTGATTAACGCTGACGGCGTTCACATGCGCATTAAGAATTGATTCTATAGTTATGTACTTTTGAAAATATGTGCGCAGGTTTGTAATTCCATACAACCCAGCCTAAACAAACTACTTGTCTTGCCTATAAATTTTGACACAGAATTTTGTTTTATTTGATCACTTCGGGGTACGCAAACCAAAATTCACAACGCTTTATCTGTAGAGTGGGAAAGGGATCCTCCATAGGGAGAGGATAGTGGACACTTCAGCACTGCATTATCATCGGGTCCAGGCGGATCTCCTTCGTCAGATCTGGATACGGCCTGGATCCGGCAGGCTGCGGGAAAACCTTGGCATAAACAAAGACACTAATATTAGCGTAGATGCCATTCTTCTTATGATGTAACGAGTACATCAAGATTTAAGGGAAGTGTTCCCAATTCCGGCTGACCTAATCTATGCAGCCTAACATTGAATTATAGAAGTCTATAATGTATTATGTATGCTAGGTCAAAGAGATGTGTTTTTAGTCTAGCTTTGAACTGACAGAGTGTGTCTGCTTCCCGGACAATGGTAGGAAGACTGTTCCAAAGTTTTGGTGCTAAATAGGAAAAGGATCTACCGCCTGCAGTCGATTTAGATATTCTAGGTATTATCAACTGGCCGGAATTTTGAGAACGCAATAGGCGTAGATTACGCGGGGGACGGGGGGGACGTGTCCCCCCCACTTTTTATACAATGTAAATTCGTCCCCCGCACTTTTTCATAGGGCAAGTGTGTCTATGACAAGCTGAGGTTTTCGCGGGTGTGTATACCCTACATCGAGATTTAAAATCCAAAGAGTCAAGGATAGTCTATCTACATACGTGACTTTCACTCCTTTTTCACGAAAAAGTCAAGCACTGTAAGGAAGTTGTCATGTAGTATCTGAATTGTGTTGCACAATGATGAATAACTCAATCTATTTTACTCGTAATGCATTTTGTTTTCACAGATATGTTATCAAAGCCCTCCAAATTAGAATATACATGCTAAATGTTAATGCTGAATGTGTATTTTCATGCATCAACAGCAACAATCTGCTTGAATCAGGCAGTGTGGTACGTGTACATGATGTTTATCATAATTTGGTAACACTTTACAATTAGATAAAAAAGTTTGTAGACAAACTTTAAATTCTCTTGAAAAAGCCTAACTAGAAAGTTTGAAGTAGTTTTAAAAGCTTGAAGTTTGAAGGTTTTCAATTGGAAAGTTTTAGTTTAGTAAGACAGACTTTGTTTAGGCTATTAAGAAAATGTAATTTTGCCAAAAAAAGAACTTTAATTTTAAGTAAATTATATTTTTAAATCAGCTTCAGTGTGATAGTTAACCATATTATCATGCTTAACATTGATAATTTGAATAATTGTAATGCAATGATCAGATATCTAAATTAGAGAATATCATATGTTTGGGCAGTTGGATTATTTATTTTTAACAGTGGATTCGGGGGACTCAAAGTGCACAAAATGTACAAAATTTTCTCACGGGGGGGGCATGCCCCTGGACCCCCCTAGAGGTACCGAGATCCACCTACAAAAATACTGTGCCACAGCAGACTATATGATGGTCTACGAAAAACACACATTTTATTATCTTATTAAAATACATGAACACGATTTTACCACCTCCGCCTCATTTGAAGCCAGGAAAAACCCTGCATGTGCAATATAAAGAACTGGACAACTTTCTTTCTTTTTTATTGCTTTAAAAATAAATAGCATATTAAGCTGATTAAGCAAAAACCTCAACAAAAGTCTGAAGGAAAAAAAACTGGTATAACACTTGACATTCTGTCCCCCTCACTTTTGAAATGGTGGCTACGCCCCTGAATGACTATAATGCGTTAAGAGCTCGCTCAAGTACTGCGGAGCTAAACCATTTATTGCTTTGTAAGTAATCAACAATATTTAAAAATTTATACGATGTTTAATAGGGAGCCAATGCAGTGTTGACAGAACCGGGCTAATATGGTCATATTTCCTGGTTCTGGTAACCAGGCAACACTTTTCCAGTCTTCAACTGTCCAATTTTGGTGAGCTCTTGCAAATTGTAGCCTCTTTTTCCTATTTGTAGTGGAGATGAGTGGTACCCGGTGGGGTCTTCTGCTGTTGTAGCCCATCCGCCTCAAGGTTGTGCGTGTTGTGGCTTCACAAATGCTTTGCTGCATACCTCGGTTGTAACGAGTGGTTATTTCAGTCAAAGTTGCTCTTCTATCAGCTTGAATCAGTCGGCCCATTCTCCTCTGACCTCTAGCATCAACAAGGCATTTTCGCCCACAGGACTGCCGCGTACTGGATGTTTTTCCCTTTTCACACCATTCTTTGTAAACCCTAGAAATGGTTGTGCGTGAAAATCCCAGTAACTGAGCAGATTGTGAAATACTCAGACCGGCCCGTCTGGCACCAACAACCATGTCACACTCAAAAATGCTTCAATCACCTTTCTTTCCCATTCTGACATTCAGTTTGGAGTTCAGGAGATTGTCTTGACCAGGACCACACCCCTAAATGCATTGAAGCAACTGCCATGTGATTGGTTGATTAGATAATTGCATTAATGAGAAATTGAACAGGTGTTCCTAATAATCCTTTAGGTGAGTGTAAATTAAGACCCTTGATCCTCACCTGACTATGGCTTTGTAAACTTTATCCATGATGTGGTTTATAATGGACTGTGGTACAGAAACTTGGCTTACTCTGGCTATTCTCTGCTGTCTCAGACGACGATATGTTTGTCCCGTTTTAGCCACCGTAGCTTCTTCGAAAGGGAGGGGTGAGCAGTGGGCTGAGCCCTTAGTGCAACTCGCAACCGAACCGCTAGATGCAGCTAAAATCTACACAGTGCACCTTTAATCAAATTAAATTTCACATTTAATTAAATGCATTACTTGCCGTTTCTTTGTAATTATTTGTGAAATTTACTTGCAATTTCTGAGTGCAAATCGTTGAGAAGTAAATCATACATCAAGCTTTTTATTTGAATTTTTTTATTATATTATATATATATATAAGAAAATACCTTTCCATCATCTGTTATGTTTCACATGCTAGACACATGTAGACTACACTGTAAATAATTATTGTTCCTTTAACTTAAAAAAACGCAAGTTACCTGGCTGTCTAAAAAATTGAGTTCACTGAAATTAAAAATTGAGTTAAGATCATGAATTTTGAGTCCAGTGAAATTAAAAGTTGAGTTCAGATAATGAAGGAGATTTGTTAACAGGAACTCATGTTGTTATCTGAACCACATTAATTATCTAAATTCTAACAAAGTCTAAAAAAAATTACTTCCCCCCTAATATCTAAATATCTAAAATAGAAAAAACGTTGTAATAAGAAATCATAAAAAGAATTATTTACAGTGTAAATATATTATATATGTATATAACTTATAGGCCCGCATTTGAGTTTGATGTCAAACATTTGATTGCACAATCGCACAAAATCCCGAGGATGCTTTCAGAACCACAGAAGATATGAAAACACTTTATTAATAAACATGGATATCTGCTTTCCCCATAATCCTCCATCATGTTGATCCAGCACTGTACGCATCATACACTATATTTCGGGAGGCTTCCCGGGGGTCATGTGTGGTGACCAGTGTGTCCGTCTCCAAACTCCTGATCTCTGCTCATTTCTCCCCGCAGCCGTAAGTGGATCACGACATCATGGCAAACCCAGTTACAGTCACTCACGTTCAGAGTAGCAGACATTCGAGACTCAGTGAAATATGTCCTCGAATCAAGCATTAATCTAAACTTCTGTCCCTCTGAACGTTGCATAATTCAAAACCCAAACATTTTTCTTTCCATCGCTAAACCAAATAAGGCTGCGTTTTTCTGCCCGTTCCTCTCAGTCCACTCCATCCCAACAAATTTCATTTGGATGACCCGTGCCGTGGTCCGGTTTCAGATTTACTCACTTAACAAAAATGGACAGGAGGCCGTAAGTGCTTTTTGAATCTCTGAATGGACTCTCTCTCTCTCTCTCTCTCTCTGGTTGTGTGTGTGTGTGTTTGAGGAGGAATGGGGGGTGGGATACTCAAGAAATGAGGATGTCTACTTCATGGGACCTGACAGAAAATCCATACACTGCAATGTTTATCATTCAGTCATTATCTCGCCGCCAAATGGAAGGACAATAATCCAATCATTTAGGCTGGCTTTACCTGAGGCTCTTTCACAGCCTTTTTTAAACAGTAAAGTGTCTAATGTGGCAATGATAGAGAGAAGAGTGTCACTTCATACATAAAATCAGCTCAATAATATAGACCAGCTGCTCTACTCAAGTCAGGCCGATTATCATTTAATGCGCATTCTATGAAAAAGGCCATTAAACTATATTTACGTAACATATTATTGGGCGATTAATGTGTTTATGTGTTGAAAACCCCCAGTTTGCCATCGCAGGCTGAGCGAACACATTTAACTTTGCCTACAGAAATGTATCAGGGTTGACTGTTTGTGTGATTTACACTTCTTTCCGCCATAGACAAGCTCAAGGTCATGACACAACACTGCGTAATGCTGATATTGTGATAAAAAATTAACATGTTCGTTAACTTCCTGAAAGGATGAGGAAAAGTGACAGTAAAGACATTTATAATGTTACAAATGATTATCTTTCAAATAAAATCTGTTCGTTTGAACTTTCTATTCATCAAAGAATCCTGACAAATAAAATGTATGAAGGTTTCCTCATAAATATGACTGTTTTCAACATGAATAATAAACATAAATGTTTGTTGAGCATCAGATCATCATATTAGAGTGATTTGTGAAGGATCATGTGACACTGAAGACTGGAGTAATGATGCTGAACATTCAGCTTTGATCACAGGAATAAATTACACTTTACTGTATATTCACATAGAAAACAGCTGATTTGCATTGGAATAATATTTCACAATATTACTGTTTTTACTGTATTTTTGATCAAATAAAAGCAGCGTTGGTGAGACTTCTTTCACAAACATTTACAAATCTCACCAATGCCAAACTTTTGAACATTATATAATGTGTGTGTGTGTGTTTAGCGTTAATTTAAAATTTGTTTTTGTTTTAGTTTTAGTAATTTCAGTATTTCAACTTAAATGTATTCTATTTCAGTAACTTTTTTGTTGTTGTAATTTTATTCCAAGGCAACATTTGTCAATTTGCATCTTCTCAGTTTTTATATAAAAAAAAAAAAAAAAAAAAAAAAAATATATATATATATATATATATATATATATATATATATATATATATATATATATATATTTATTTATTTATTTATTTATTTATTTATTTTTTATTATTATTTCAATGAATGAAAAATATTTTTAGTAGTTGTAGTTAATAATAACAACACTGCCATGAACAAAACCACACAAAGTAAAAAATAAAATAAAAACCCGCAACCCAGACAACATACGATGGTGTTTTTGCAGACGGTTTCAAGCTTGTGTGTCTTCAGGAGTTCTTGAGAAACACACTGATGTATGTGTGTGTGTGTGTGTGTGTGTGTGTGTGTGTGTGTGTGTGTGTGTTCTATCCCAGTAGGGATTTCAACCTGAATCCACACTGACTCATGGGTACTTATAAATCATACAGAATTTTTGAAAATGTAAAAATACAGAAAGTTTTCTGTGATGGGTAGCTTTAGGGGTCAGGTTAGTGTGTGTGTGTGTGTGTGTGTGTGTGTGTGATGGGTAGCTTTAGGGGTCGGGTTAGTGTGTGTGTGTGTCTGTGTGTGTGATGGGTAGCTTTAGGGGTCGGGTTAGTGTGTGTGTGTGTGTGTGTGTGTGTGATGGGTATAGCTTTAGTGTAAGGGAAGAGAATATACAGTTAGTATAAAAATCCTTACGTCTATAGAGAGTCCTCACACAGATAGTGAGCCAGACGCGTCTCATTAGCTGTGATTAAACAGTGCTGATGTCTAGTTTCGGCCAATGAAACCCCTCATGGGTCAACCACTAGTACTGAGTCTGTGTTAATGACACCAAACACCAAAACTGTTAATCCCATAATAACACGCAGGTCATTAGAAAGTCTTTCATGGACAGTAAGCGCGTCGGGCCCTCTTCACACCAGAAGCGGCTAAAAGGAAGTTTATCTCATTTGGGAAAGTGAAAGGAACGCGTTCTTATCTGTCAATAAACAGTAATTAGATTTGGTGGCCGATAACGTCGATTGCTTTCTAATCTAGCTGTCAGCTGGGATGTGTATAATTAAAAATCCTGATTGATAAAGGGGTCCGAGGCTGGCCTCCGTACCTCCTCCAGACGCATGCATGTACTCAGATCCACACGTGATGATGGCCTGAGGAGGAAGAGCAGCGAACACCTTTTATTGATCAGCGATATCTGCTATCAGCGACGCTGCTTGAGGGACCTTCATCAACGCCAGAGGAATCACACTGCTTTTGACTTCATCTTCACTGCTGTCCACTGAAGTTCATTTATTCACCCTCATTCATGTTATTTCTTTCTTCAATGAAACACATTTTGTCCAAGCCATGCTTTTTCATACCATATAGTGGTGATTATTACTGCCAGTTGTAGTATCATAACAGTTAGTCAATATGACAGAATGCTAAGTCTAGTGTAAGTCATTTGATACTTTGTGTGAGAAACAGGCATCATTTCTCATTTTAGTTTAGATGGTTGAAGTACTAAAACCAAATAAATTAAAGTCCCCCCCAAAAACCGAATACAACTAACTAATACAAAATGACAAAAACACACAACAAGATTACTAAAGCTCAATTCAAATGAAAATGAAAACAGGAAATCTAAAATAAAAATGCTATATGTTAACAAAAAATATCATAATAAATCTTAACTACTTAACGAACACTGGCAAGAGTGACACAGCAAGTTGGACACAATATTTTGAATAAACTGTTTTTTTTTAAAGGTCTGTAAGACATTTTTAATGGAATTAAAACGGATCAAAAGTCAAATAAAAAATAGCCATGGTCAGATTTTTCGTAAAGACAATTCAAAGTCACTTGAGACAAGGAGCCAGAAGCTGTCCCAAAAGCAATAGGAAGACAGAGGGGGAGGAGGGGGGGGGGGGGACTTAAATGTAAAAAAGAGTTTTATTCATTAAACTCTCAGACAACTAGTCAGAAAGCCAGAAAGTGTGAAAGCACACAAAACACATCATACAGTACATATTACAGAAGAAATTATACAAGTGAGCTATCTCAGTTAAGAAAACAACTACTGTAAATACATGGCAGAGGAAAATATCATTTTATAGAGATTGATGAAAAGAGCAGAGAGACAGACAGACGGAGAGAAGGAGAGAGAGAGAGAGAGAGAGAGAGAGAGAGAGAGAGAGAGAGAGAGAGAGAGAGAGAGAGAGAGAGAGAGAGAGAGAGAGAGAGAGAGAGAGAGAGAGAGACTAGAGTCTGTGAGAGTGTGACCTTCACTGTCTCGCTCTGCTCACCAAACCAAAGTTGACCCACTAGCATGAATGATGGCTGTGCACTTTTTTACTTCACACACATACACACACACACACACACACACACACACACACACACACACACACACACACGCACACACACACACACAGCTCCTCTGGTCTTGTCTCCACCTCAGGCCGTCAGGCTCCTGGCTCTATCTCCATAAGTTCTGCCATGGTCCTTCATCATGACTGTGGATCATCTTATGACTCCTCCCATCTCCGCCCTGGCTCCTCCCACCATCATCTCCGCCTTGGCATTCATTTTGGTCAGCCTCTCCTCAACTTAGTCCTATCATGGTCCTCGTCTTCCTCCTGAACCCCCTCCCTACCGCCTCTGATGGACTTGTTTTGCTTTCGGCACCAATCTAGTGCTGTATTTCAGTGTCTTATTCAACGACCAGCCATTGCCTCTACTGGTATAGCACTGCATCATGCATACTTCAATTTAGGTCACTGCTATTCTATTCAGCGAAAAACACACCTCCTTACTATGTAAATGAGGCTCCGTTTTTGCCCTGCTGCAATAAACACTGCAATATTAACAAGTTTCATTAAAAAAATTTTGATGCATTTTCCAGGCATCATGGAAACAGTTATAGTACAATCACATTAGCAAAATTGAATGGGGAAAAGTAGCGATGTATGAAACTCAGCTCAGATTGGAGTCACTTTCAAACCAAGCAGCTTTCTGTGAGTCAGCATGGCAAATTTGCATGACCAACGCTGCGTCCGAAACCGAATACTACCCTACTATATAAAATTTGAAACCCGGTACGCCAAAAAAACAGTAGGCGAAAAATACCCGGATGACTTACTACTTCTACAAGATTCTGAAGTGTGCATTCAATGGACAATTTACTATCCCATGAGGCCACGGGAGGGGATTTATGAATGGCAGTGAAGCGACACAACTGACACTGGTAAGTCATGTGACAATAACAACATTGTGGATGTAGTACATCTGAATTTCATTTACTACCCATATTTACAGTTAGTAAATTCAAATTCAAATGTAGTTCCCGTGGTGTGTGATTTCAGACACTTTTGCCGTCACAAGTATTTCCCAAATGCATAGTTACAATTAGGGCTGTCACTTTACGTTCGAAAATCGATTGCACAATCGATCGGACCAACCAACACAAGTATCGAAACCGAAAATAGGGAATCGATTTTAACAGCCCTTTTTTTTCTTTTTTTACCAAAAATGTGTTTTAGGGTGACAGATCAATACAGGACACAGAACATGTAGGATGTTGGAAAATAACAATGTCTTTTCTGTTAACCAAATGCTTTTTAATGTTCGCTATTATTTCAATGCAAGTGAACGCCGTTATTTGTTGCTTAGTGACGTGTGTATGTGTGTGTGTTCAAGGAAGCCAGAAATGCGCAGATTCTGCGCTATACGCTGTATTTAATATATCATGAGGACTCACGAGTTGCGTATTTGCGCTAAATCCGCGCAGATTTGGCTTACACGAACTTCCCCAGCAAAGAAAGTGAGTAAACATAGAAACACCCCAGATCAGCTCGTGATTTGACAGCGTTTCCCGCCAAAGTTCATTTTTACCCGCATTTGCCGAGTCGGAGGGAGTTAATCTCAATCCCTGAATGTTGCGCCCCTGTTTGTCATTGTGCTGAAACTTCACGCCAATAAATCATCAGAAATATTGCTGACTTGTGCGTCTCAAGCGCCCTCTTTATGCTCGTCCTAATGCCTGTTAGGTGTCCGTGGATTTGCCTATATTTGGTGATGAAAATGGAAACGTCTTTAGACATGGAAAATCGATTTTACAATCGATTCAATGAACACTTACGTCTCAAAAATCGAACAGGATTTTTTCACAAAAGTGACAGCCCTAGTTACAATATTACTACAAGTATTGCATTTCACCCACTAAAACTCAAAGAACAACGCTAAATGTATTAATGATGGTCAAATGATGGAAATGTCTATGCATGTGACAGTGAAGTGCAGTCAAACAATATTTTAAAGAACAGATTCTTCTGTCTAGATCACAACCAACTCAAAACTGGTCTGTCAGATCTCAGAAGGCGATGTTCATTCGTAGCAAATCCAGCTACACTGTACGACTGTCCACACAGAACAATACATGATCACTACAGTACAGCAGTCCTTCAAAGAAACGCACACACACACACTACACATTTAAAGTGTGTGTGTGTGTGTGTGTGTGTGTGTGTGTGTTTATTTGAGTCTCAAAGCAATGGTCCAGCACATAATTTACTTCTTAATGGCCGACAAAATTGACTCAGGAAAACTTCCATTGGGCACAAAATGACTTTCTTTAGTTTTCCATTTGCGTGTCTATGATGGCGATTGAGATTGATGCGACGGCAGCTCATGCATGTCTACTCTAAGAATTTACCTTATTTAACTGATTTGCATCATTTCCTCACCAAACAATGTCGTTTATTAACTTTAATCAGATATTTAAAAAAATAAATACGACAGTGATTGTGCTTGCTGTTAATGCTTACTCAGATTTACACAAGCATGTTCAAGCTGTTGAAAATAAGTAAGATATACAGTTTATCATTGATTAAAATGTCATCTGTTTATTTGCTGCAAATCATTCTTTCTCACTTGGTTTAAAGCGTGTGGTGAAAAAGATATGTGTGAAACTATTTGTATAATATATGAGCCAAATAACCTCGACTAGAGAAGACAAAGCTTGTTTCGATTGACACCCCAGTGCAAGGGGGAAATGTAGTCAGTCAGTGTTATTGTTATTATAGGATCATTGAGATACTATTATAGTTTTTATTAATACTTTTTTATTTTTATATTTTCTGTTTTCATTTGAATGTTAATTAAGTTTAGTTATTTTGTTTTGTGTGATTTTGTTGTCTTTCTGCTTCCAAATGAGAAAAAAATTAATTTAATTCAATGCATTACTTGACGTTTCTTTGTAAGTATTTGAGAAATTTTCGAGTAATAATTGTTTCAAAATCTTCAAAGGGAAGTTTAATTATGAAATACATTTTTATTTGTAAATCTTTAAAAAAATAAAATCAAAAAGTGTTTGGCCTTTAAGTTGAAGTGTTAATATGCTTGAAAAAATGCAACACTGCAATGTTTTGTCCTGAAGCCAACATTATCAATCTATCATTATCTATATAAGCACTCCTATTTACTTTTCTTTTGCGACATCGCAGGAGCATTGAACCATGGACGTGTGTTTTGCACCGAGAACGGCGTGTTTGAGAGAGCACATCTGCACAGGCCATCAGGATGAAACGGTAAGATATTCAGGAGCGTTGAGCAGAGAGTTCGGAGAGTGTTAAACACACAGAAGTGAATCTCCCTGCTGATTAAAATGGATGTTCCCATGCTGATCCTTCACTGTGGAAGTTTGCGCTGAAGGAACTCCTTAATATTCCCGCCCATGTCTGGCTAATGTGTAAAAGTGATGAGTAGCGGGGGGTCGAGGGCCATTTGATTGTGCTTCACGGGCAGCCTGGAACACTTTGAGCTCGATGGATTCGTTCAGTGCATTTGTGTGGCGCTGATGTAACGTTATTAGTGTCAGTGTGGCGTGACTGTAACTGGTCAGAGATCAGTGATGCTCTGTGTTGTTGACGTCGGTTAAAGGTCTCATATTTTTATCATAGTCACAATATGCACCTCTATGAACTCATGCATGTGTGTCACACACACATATGTGCAGTCAACGCAACACCATCAGGTGACCTGAGTCATGTGCACATCATACATACAATAATAGTATAGTGTAGTAGTATAGTATAGTACTGTAAATAATTACATCATTTTCATTTTTGTGTGGACCATTTATTTTAAGTGGAATTAAAATTGAAAGAAAATATGTCATGTAGAAAGTACTTCTCTGTTTGTTTTGAGAACCTAACTGTGCACAATTATTGCTAGTTTAGTCATTGTTAGTCATTTTCTTCATTATTATTTCTTTATGATCCTATTGTTGTTATCATTATTCGTATTATAGTGCAGTCCTTCTATAGTCTATACCTGCAAAACACGATACTACAGAGAATTTCACTTATGATCTCATGATGTTGGGCTGAGTTTGGGGTATATCGATGACTCTTAGTGGGCCACACACACACACACACACACACACACACTAACCCAACCCCTAAACCTAGCCATCACACAAAACTTTCTGCATCTTTACATTTTTAAAAAAACTTTAATTTCTTTATTTTTATACCAGATTTACAAATGAGGACGTCCCTAAAGGGATGTTTTTGGAGATTTTGTCAGGTTTTTGGTCACTTCTGGGTACAAATTTGTCCCCAAAATATAGTTAAATAGACACACACACACACACACACACACACTGTGGGACGGCAGATCAGGTCTTGTGAAGACACCAGTTCTTGTCACCGGAGCTGCTCGATCACCTCTACAGTTTCATCTCAGTCCTTTTTGATATTCCCGCATCACTTCTGCGCGCCGCTTCCCCACAGCTTCAGAGGCTCGTCTTCTTCATCGAGCGCTCATGTTGTGGCGGCAGTAAAGGGCCGTCCGCAGTGGGAGAGATCCTAATTAACAGCCTTTTCATTGGAATGGGCCTTTCTGTTGCCGCTCGATCTTTGCGAGGGCTTGTTTTATGGCAGCGTCGGGGAGCCCCGGTCGGGGATTTGGAGAGGGATAATTGCCTTTGCCGCAGGCTCCAGTAATCTGGTGGGCTAATTCATTATTTTAATAAGTTAGCTTCTCCTAGGGGGCGAGAGCGGCTCGGCGTCGCAGAACTCTGACAGCGGGTCCTCGTTATCGTTATGGCCACGTCCACGCGGGGTTAATAACAGTTATTAGCCCCTCTCCTCGGCCGTAATTTCTGGCGTATAACTGGGTCCATTCAGATCCACATCAGAGAAACCCCCGCACACGGGAGGAGCACGAGCTTCACCGGGGGTGAAACAGTCATCGGGACAGCAGGGAGATCCAGCCGATTCATCCAAACAAGCAGTCGGTCGTGGGGTTTGCGTAACTAATGACTCCATTTTAGAGACAATCTTCTTTCTGCCATGCTAATGAACTGCCCGGCCTGGCTTTGATGACTGCAATTCACATGGACATTTTACACCGTGCCTGATTAAAAAGCATGTCATTGTCATTTCAACAAGAGGGAGAGTGTTGCAGAAACACTCCTAATGCATCAAAGCATCAGAACAAACCCAGAGATACCCCTTATAATGTAAGCTTTCTTTGACTTCCGCTATACATATTTAACTAGAAGAATAGCAAAGTACTGTATGATAGCAAATTAAAATATTATGATAACAAATACCAGTTTGCACTATAAAGCAGGATTACGGATTGTTTTTCTACAGCTAAAATACCTGTAAGCGAATGACACCGAAACACTTACGTTAAAATATATACCCTAACCCCTCATTCTCTATTCCCTGCATTACTCCACTAATATAGTCCACTTGAAGGAGTAAATGAAGACGAGTGAGTGAATTCGGACACTGAGTGCACTGGAAGGGCTGCCGCTTTTACATATTTTGTGCTTACCGTTTAATAATCTTAGCAAACTGTCAGCTCCAGTAGTAAGAAGAAAAGATTTATCTTGAAATCTGTCCTGGATCGGCGGAAACAACACAAAATTCTGTATTATGCAGGCCGGACAAGTAATTTGGCGATGTCACTTTGTAAAGAAAGACTACACATACATATTCAAATGCGCATACCTGTGGACTAAACACGTGATACGCATGTGCACGCTGGCAGCGCTTTCACAGATCAGCGTTTTTGAGGTTTACACAGAGATGATAACCAATGTTTTCAATGATTTTGCGCCTTTAAACATGTTTAACCGTTTGCGTTCTCGAGCGCCGAACACCGTTGTCGTGCAAATGAACGGCCAGAACACATTAAAGGTTCCCTTTCGTAGTCACTCCGAGTTACGTCGGATGACGGAGAATGGGGGTTTCGCCTAGAAGCCAATCCTCTTCGAGTATTAAAAAACGAGCCAATGGCAAGAAAATGCCATGGGTCTGTGGAATTTGCATAACGTATCCCCGCCTCACCACGTGGGTATAAAGGGAGGATGCGGACGCAAACACAGCATGCTTTCGCTTCGGAGCCAAGAGAATCTCTTCACTCCACAGCCACAAACTGAGTTTACAAGTGACTCACCTCTTCGAGACGAGCGATCTCTCCAGTGTTGGTGTGACGGCGGTTTCCAGCGAGTCTTCATATTGCCTGCGATCTGTGCAGTGGTCTGCCAGACTTTGTGCTTTCTCCCTGGTCGCCTCAGCATTGCAGAGTTTTTTTCCTCTCCTAAAAGAGCTGCACGTGGCACGTCTTTTTAAAGATGTCTCGCCCGTGTTCTTCTGGTTGCGGTCGATATCTGTCATCTTCTGATGGGCACGAGCGCTGCTTTGTGTGTCTGGGCTTTGAGCACGCTAAAGCAGCGCTCGTGGATGACTCATGTTCCTTCTGTGGGAACATGGCCATCGCAACACTTAGATTGAGACTCAATGATCTATCAGTGAGAGTCCCCGCGTCCACCACCCGTCCTGCTTCCTCCACGAGAGGTGGTAGTTCGGCTGGGGGACAGGGTGATCTGAGGGTGACGGTGTGGAGCAATCCGACGATGCGTCCTCGGACCACACCCCCCTCCGCTGTGTTGCAACCCGCGAGTGCTGTGGTGATTCAGGCGGGTACTTCTTCGGAGGTCCCGCGTGTTTCATTCGGCGCTCCAGAGGAGGACGCGATGTCGATCGCGGCATCACAAGGTGGACTAGAGTCTTCGGGAAGTGAGGATGCGGCTGCGTTGCCTCCTTCGGGAGTCCCAGCGTTGCCCGTGTCGGATCCCGAGATGACGGCCATGTTTGTCCCGGGCAGCCGCGAGCATCGGGCTAGAGTGGAACCCGCCGCCCTGCCCCGAGCGCTCGCAGCTGGACGATTGGTTTTTGGGTGCGGCTGCCGCCTCACGGCCTCAGCCAACCCCAAATTCCTTTCTTCCCGGAGCTGCATGAGGAGCTGTCGAGATCATGGAAGGCTCCCTTGACCTCCCGTGAACGCTCGTCAGCTTTCTCCGCCTTTCCTCCCCTCGATGGCGCGGCTGCCCATGGCTACACTGGGATTCCCCCGGTGGAGCGCTCTGTTGCGATGCAACTGTGTCCTCAGAGTGCCTCCTCTCGTGGTAATCCTAAGCACCCGTCCAAAGCCTGTAGGTTCTCGTCATCTATGGTGGCGAGGTCTCACAGAGCTGCAGGACAGGCGGCTGCTGCTTTGCATGCTATGAGCACCTTGCAGGTCTACCAGGCCCAGCTGCTCAGAGACATGCACGAGGGCAGGACTGACCCAGGGACGTTCGACGAACTGCGTGCCGCCACTGACCTCGCTCTCGGGCGACGAAAGTGGCCTCACGCTCCCTGGGCCAGGTGATGGCCACTAACGTGGTCCAGGAGCGTCACCTATGGCTCAACCTGGCCGATATGTGGGACACCGAGTGGACTCGTCTGCTCGATGCCCCCATATCCCAGGCTGGCCTTTTCGGCGGTGCGGTTGAGGACTTCGCCCAGCAGTTCTCAACCGCCCAGAAGCAGTCTGAGGCGATTAAACATATTCTGCCCCGACGGCCAGCTGCTGCCTCCACCCAGCCGTCGGTGCAGACGCCTCAGCCTGCTCGCCGCCGCCCTCCTGTGGCTCCCGCCCCTCCCGCACGGCCCCAGCAGCAGCCTTCACCCGGGCCGGGTCGTGGAGGAAGCCGCAGGAAGGCGCCGCAGCCCCCTCAGGCCCCGCGCCCCGCTAAACGCAAGGCCAAGCGGCATTCCTGAGACGGGCTGCTCAGTGATGGCATCGGATCTTTCTCAGGAGGCGGTAGCAGGCCCCCTCCTTCCCCACATCGCTCTCATCCCCCTCTATCGCCAGACCCCCGTGGAACGCTGGTTCTTCCCTGGTCTCCTCTGTCAGGGCGCGGAGCATGACTGTGCATGCGCGCAGGGTCGCTATGCCACCCTCGCCTGTGCCGGTCACTACGCTCCGCTGCCCCTCCGTGATTCCACTGGATCAGTTTTTGGGGGCTTGGTTAGAGCTCCCCAATCTGTCCCGTTGGGTCGCCCGAAATGTCAGGCTCGGCTGTGCGATTCAGTTCAGGTCTCCTCCCCGCTTTACTATGGTCGGTGGCAACGCCCCGCTCATGAGAGCGGAGGTTGCTACCCTGCTGGCGAAGGGTGCAATCGAGGCTGTCCCACCAGCCGAGATGAGGTCAGGGTTTTACAGCTCCTACTTCATTGTCCCCAAGAAAACCGGTGGGTTACGGCCAATCCTGGACCTGCGCGTCTTGAACCGCTCCCTTCACAGGCTGCCGTTCAAGATGCTCACGGCCAAACGCATTTTCGAATTACCTCGACACAGACCGTTTCTTCGGTTTGCTTTCGAGGGGCAGGCATACCAGTACGCGGTTCTCCCATTCGGGTTGGCTCTGTCTCCTCGCGTCTTCACGAAAGTCGTCTAGGCGGCCCTTGTTCCCCTGCGCGAACACGGGGTTCGCATCCTGAATTATCTCGACGACTGGCTAATTTGAGCTCACTCTCGAGTCCAGGTTTGCGAACACAGAGACCTAGTGCTCCGGCACCTAGCCCGTCTGGGCCTTCGGGTCAACTGGGAGAAGAGCAAACTTTGCTCCGTGCAGAGGATCTCTTTTCTCGGTATGGAGATAGACTCGGTCGCCATGTCCACGCAGCTTACGAGCGCGCACACTCACTGCTGACTTGTCTTCGACAGTTCGAGGGCAAGAGTGCGGTCCCACTGAAACTTTTTCAAAGGCTCCTGGGGCATATGGCATCCGCAGCCACGACAACGCCACTCGGATTGCTTCATATGAGACCGCTTCAGCTGTGGCTTCGCGATCGAGTCCCGAGGTGGGCATGGCATCGCGGTACGCTCAGAGTCCCAGTGACTCCGACCTGCCGTCAGACCTTCACCCCGTGGCGGAACCTCAGCTTTCTACGGGCCGGAGTTCCCCTAGAACGAGTTTCCAGGCATGTTGTTGTCTCCACAGATGCCTCTGCCACGGGCTGGGGCGCCATGTGCAATGGTCATGCAGCCGCGGGCTCCTGGACAGGACCCCTGCGCCTCATGCATGTCAATTGCCTCGAGTTGCTGGCAGTACGCCTTGCCCTGCACCGCTTCCATGCGTTGCTCCAGGGTCAACACGTACTAGTCTGTTCAGACAATACCGCGACAGTAGCGTACATCAACCGTCAGGGTGGTCTACGCTCTCGCCGTATGTCGCAACTCGCCACCTCCTCTTATGGAGTCAGAAGCACCTGAGGTCCCTTCGTGCTATTTACATTCCAGGAGTGCGGAACCTTGCAGCCGACGAGCTGTCACGGCTCCGACCAACCTCTGGCGAATGGCGACTCCATCCCCAGTCGGTCCAGCTGATATGGGACCAGTTCGGGGACGCACAGATAGATCTGTTTGCCTCCTACGACTCATCCCATTGCGCCCTGTATTACTCCCTGTCCGAGGGCACGCTCGGCACGGACGCACTGGCGCACAGCTGGCCGCAGGGCCTACGCAAATATGCGTTTCCCCCAGTGAGCCTTCTCGCACGGACACTGTGCAAGATCAAGGAGGACGAGGAGCAGGTCATTTTGGTCGCCCCATACTGGCCCACCAAGACCTGGTTCTCCGAACTGATACTCCTCGCGACAGCACCTCCTTGGCCAATTCCTCTGAGGAAGGACCTCCTTTCTCAGAGACGGTACCCTCGTCCCGATCTTTGGAGACTCCACGTGTGGCTCCTGGACGGGACGAGGCAGGTTTGAGTACCCTGCCACCAGCGGTGGCGGCTACCATCACTTCCGCTAGAGCATCGTCCACGAGACATGTCTATGCGTTGAAGTGGAACCTCTTCGTCAACTGGTGCTCTTCTCGCCGAGAAGACCCCAGGAGATGCTCGATCAGTGTCGTGCTTTCCTTCCTGCAATACGGGTTGGAGCGAAGGCTGTCTCCCTCCACCCTGAAGGTGTATGTGGCCGCTATCGCCGCTTATCACGAAGCAGTTGAAGGTAAGTCTCTTGGAAAGCACGACCTGGTCATCAGGTTCCTGAGAGGAGCGAGGAGACTGAATCCTCCTCGCCCTCCTCTCGTTCCCTCTTGGGACCTCTCAGTGGTGTTAAATGCCCTGCAGAGGGCTCCCTTTGAGCCTCTGCAATCAGTTGAGATTAAATTCCTGTCAATGAAGACAGCGCTCCTGGTTGCACTGGCCTCTATCAAGAGGGTAGGGAACCTGCGCGCATTCTCCGTTGACGAAGCGTGCCTGGAGTTCGGGCCGGCTCACTCTCACGTGATCCTGAGACCCCGGCCTGGATATGTGCCCAAGGTTCCTACCACTCCCTTCCGGGACCAGGTGGTGAACCTGCAAGCGCTGCCCCGGGAGGAGGCAGACCCAGCCTTGGCATTGCTCTGTCCAGTACGCGCTTTCCGTGCTTACATAGACAGGACGCAGTGTTTCAGGACCTCAGACCAGCTCTTTGTCGTTTATGGTGGGAAGCTGAAGGGAAAGGCTCTCTCCAAGCAAAGGTTGTCTCACTGGATAGTGGACGCCATTGCTTTGGCATACCAGCAGCAAGGTCGACCGTGCCCCCTTGGTGTGACCGCCCACTCCACCCGGAGTGTGGCGTCCTCTTGGGCTTTAGCGCATGGCGCCTCGCTAACAGACATCTGCAGAGCTCTAGGCTGGGCGACACCTAACACATTCGCCAGATTCTACAATCTCCGAGTGGAGCCAGTCTCCTCCCATGTACTATCTTTTTCAAGCTAACATGGGAGCCGTTCAGGTGTGTTCGCTTGCTGGCCATTCCACTCCACGGACTGGATACGTGCGATATTTCCTCAGGTGAGCCTTCCTCTCTGAAGCCCTGAGTTCCTCCAGCACTGTTGACGCTGGCGCCAGTGTCTATTGCCTGTGCGTCGGCTAGGTGCCTCCGTGTGCATGGTTCCTCCCCTGAGTAACCCCCACATGTGTATTTCCACTGTAAGCCTCTTTGAGCATGTGTCTTTCCCTTGGCAAGCCACCTTGCCACTCCTGGAGTTGAAATTCTAGCCACCCTACGGGTTGGTACTCCAGTGTTCCTCCATATGTAGCCCCCTTGGGCCATATGTGTATTCATAAGTCCTCCCTGCAGGTAGGCATACTGCAGCATATCTCCTCTGAGATATGCTCCCCAGTGTACCTTGGTATTCCTGTGCTAAGTAGGACTCCTCGTCCGTGCTAAGTTCACGACAGGGGATCAGACTTTCGCAGGGCACTGGAAGACAGCTGTGAAGGTGGCGTGATTTCACGGGGACCCCCATTCTCCGTCATCCGACGTAACTCGGAGTGACTACGAAAGGGAACGTCTCGGTTACGGATGTAACCCTCGTTCCCTGAGTAGGGAACGGAGACGTTACGTCTCCCTGCCACTTCCGCTGTACCGCTGGGTAGACGCCTGAGTTCAGTCTCGGCTCCTCAGCGAAGACATGCTGCGTTTGCGTCCGCATCCTCCCTTTATACCCACGTGGTGAGGCGGGGATACGTTATGCAAATTCCGCAGACCCATGGCATTTTCTTGCCATTGGCTAATTTTTTAATACTCGAAGAGGATTGGCTTCTAGGCGAAACCCCCATTCTCCGTCATCCGACGTAACGTCTCCGTTCCCTACTCAGGGAACGAGGGTTACATCCGTAACTGAGACGTTTTACGTTTTCTGTTAAAACGGTGTCGTGTTAGCGGCCTCTAGGGTAATAACTAATGATCTTCTGCAGCGGAAGTGAATCAATCAAAACTAACTTTATCTGGACAATAACTTTATTCTAGAGCTCCTGTAAAGCCATGACTCATGGAAACTAGCGTGTAAGCACACTGTGCTCTGATTGGTCGGCTGGATCAGTGTGCTTTGATTGGTCGAGCGCTTCGAATGTGTTTGTGAAATGTCCCGCCCCTTTCCATGACCGCCAGTTTAACACACTACTAACTAACTCAACCAGGCCCCGCCCCTTTATTCTGCGTATGAATTATTATAATGAGGAATATTGTGACGTGTTCATTCCTGGAAGAACCTCGAGACTACACTGGAGGCATTTCAGGAGTTCAGAAACACTGACACTGATATAGAGAATAACTCCCGCTGGAGGGACTTTGTGACTTTGCAGAGCGTTTTCATGCTCAAACAGCAAAATTGAAAATGTGAAAAAAAGTACACTAGAGCAGCTTTAATACTGCAGTGGTGAAGTCCCAGCGCTCCTGTCGACTGCTCTTGTCTTTACGTGCGCCTCAGTTTCAGAGAGCCAGTGGCCGGGTATTAAACCCGTCGATCTGAGTGACACAGTCTGTGCTTTAACATACACAACACTGCAGGAATCAATTGCCGAAACCACCCTTAAAATTCATGAATTTCAAGCAAAACCTTTTCCTATCAGCTCATTTCATCAGCATGCTTTCCACTGTAATTCGTGCTTGACAGCAACGCTAATGTGGAAAGTGTTCTTTTCCAAATTGATTCATATTGCTTGAGCATTCCCATGACTGATTACACAATGTTTGTTTAAGACAGAGAGGGTTTTACTCTGGTGCAGATACACATCTAAAAGCTCAACCATCCACTCTGAGGAGGAGGATGTGGTCAATAACCCCGCATGTGATATCGCTAAACTAGTTCAGCATTAACCGCTTAATGTCTGGCGTGAGCAGCCACATGTGGAGAGCTGGCAGCGCAAGGACTCCTGGGAAAGCCTGAGGCCGTCACATTCAAACACATGCAATGCTTGCCATTGGCTGAGCCTGCGAACTGCAAACGGACTGTATGAAGCAAAACTGATTCAGTTCATTGTAGATCAAATTATGCTGATATGTGACAAAAGCCTCGTTCAGACTGTCAGTCCAAATCCGATTATTTGTGTATCCGATTGGAATCTGATTTCAAATTATTGATGCACACACTGTGTATCGCAAATGTTCAGATCCGATGTGTGTGTCGTTTTCTGGAATATCTGCATTGGTTTCTACAGGTGAAATTCGAAAAATTAGAATATCGTGCAAAAGTTCATTTATTTCAGTAATTCAACTTAAAAGGTGAAACTAATATATTATACAGACTCATTACATGCAAAGTGAGATATTTCAAGCCTCTGTTATAGTTGTGATGATTATGGATTACAGATATGAAAAACTTTTCACAATATTCTAATTTTGCCTTTGGGGTTTTCATAAGCTGTAAGCCATAATCATCGCAATTTAGGGGTGGGAGATATTGACAAAAATGAATATCTCGATATTTTTTTCAATATCTCGATATCGATATTCAGACGATATTTTTGCAATCCTTCAAAGAAATGTGTGCAAACTGGCAAAGAAGCTCCAGTTGGTCTTTTGACTTGCTGCATTTGATTTGACCTATTATTGTATAGAATTACTAGTACATAAAGATATGAGACATTGTTGATTTAAAGACTCCTAAACTTTTTAAAATAATAAAATATTATTCAATAAAGTCTTTATTGTTCTTTTATATTTTTAATAGGGGTGTAACGGTTCACAAAATTCATGGTTCGGTTTGATACGATACAATGGTGTCACGGTTCGGTATGTTTTCGATAGGGCTGGGTTTCGATTCAAATGTCAAGAATCGATTCGATTCTGATTCTCAAGATCTTGAATCGATTATCATCATTCGATTCGATTCGATTCGATCCGATCTTCCAGATTTAGATCAGTGTTTTTGAAAAAAGCATTTTTTTTCAGCTGTTACCTGAATTACAGGACTGTATGCAACATATTTATAGACATTCAACTGAGTATGGATGGTTGTAAAGAACAATCCCCCTTCCAGAGTGTTGATACAACTGCTTTCACAAACTTGCACTGGTGTAGACGACAGAGGACGCAGTATATCAGCAGCAGTAGTAGGGCTGACGCGATATCCGCAATCTTATAGTAGGTACCACACACTGACAAGTCAACCGCAGAGGATTGGAAGTAACCGCAGCAATATTCACGTTTTTTTATGAGGCTATACCCTTCTTGTTTTGAACTTCATGCATGTGTATTGAATGTTGAACAAGTTCATAATGATAACAAGACTGTTTATCATGGTGATTTGTAGCCTACGGCTTCCCACAGACAATGAATGAGAGAGATCGGCAGAGCGCGTGCGCCTGTCTTTGAAGTCATATTCGTGGAAAGGTTGCCGTGTAAAAGGAAAGCGAAATATTTGTCGTATAGTCATTTTAACGTTCACGTCACGGAAATGCGCGTCGCGCTGTGGGTCAGCTTCCCACAGCGCGAGGAAGCCGCGGGGAAATAAAATCAGCGAGTCGCGCATTGAATCAATGCCATATTGGTCTTTAATAAATGAAGCATTTTCAGCATTACCCATGCGACGCATTGCTGCTTAGCTGAGCCTTGAAAAGTTTGAGTTTGAGTTTGAGTTTCTTTATTTAAAGGGACAGTGCACATTAATTAACATGGGTACAAGGTCCAACATGTAAATGTGCCAGATTTAGCCATACAGGCTAATTTTCATCTGCAGTCCCTAGCAGGTTAAACATTTAAACAATAAATACACTACTACAATAAAAAAAAAAAAAAAAAAAAACATAATAAATACAAACACATTATTCTATATTATGGCAACATATTTGATTTGTTAATAACCAATGTTTTATGGATTTAGAAAATGATTTAATAGACGTGATCTTCCTTAGTTCTGTGGGTACAGTATTCCATGCATGAGCTGCTCGAAAAGAGAAAGCCGACTGTCCAAAGCTACTTTTTTTACATGGTATTTTACAATCCCCTCTTGTAGATGCTCTGGTCGATAAGTTAACATTTTGTTGGACAAATTTATTGAGCGGAGGGGGAGCCATACCATGAAAAATTTTATATACAAGTAAAATATCTGCAAACTTAATCATGTTTTCCCAATTTAACAGGTCATATTTAATTAAAAGTTTACAATGGTGATATGAATTTGACTTTTTATCTAACGTTTTTAAGGCCCGTTTGTAAAGTATTTCAACTGATCGTAATGTAGTCCGACTTGTCTGTGTCCAACTGGTAAGACAGTAGTTAATGTGTGATATGATCATGGCATTAATATATAACTTTGAGGCCTCTGTAGTCAAATTATTCCTAATGTGTCTGAAATTTGCCAAATTAAATTTAATTCTATTTGTGACCTTTTTCACCTGTTTTTTAAATGAAAAACATGAATCTATTATTATTCCCAGATATTTTAACTCTTGAACTACTGGAAGTCTTTTCCCTGCTACTATGATATCTGGGTCTATATCTCTATTTCTGGATTTCGAAAAAAACATACACATTGTTTTACCAGTATTAAGGTGCAGACACGAGTTTGCTAACCAATTTGAGATTTTAACCATTGTAGCCGATAACTCTTCTGCAGCTTTTCTCTTGCTTGTAGCATGTAGATATATGACAGTGTCATCAGCATACATCTGGCAGGTGACATTAGGTGGACAGACCTCAGGTAGATCGTTAATGTATAGACTGAATAACAGGGGACCCAAAATAGAACTTGAAAATAAAGTGGAACTCAAAGTTAAAAATAATTAACACCTTGTTTCAGCTTTTCTGAACGTGTTCGTTGAATGAACGGTTTAGTGACTCACTCAAAGTCCGTTGTCGTAACAATGTGCGCGCTGAGTGAAAGCCTTTCAATGCGCATAGGGATCTCCCAGTCGCAGCAAGTTAAAGTTCACAGGGAAAATGTAAGCCTATTATTAAATCGATCCTCTGAGTTACGGATCGATCTTTAGAAATTTATATGAAAATCGATTCAGAATTGGTGAATCGATTTTTTCCAACACAGCTCTAGTTTTCGATACAGCAAAAAATAAAGAAATGCCATAGACATTTCCTATTTATTAAAAGAAAAAATATTTTTAAATAAGTGTGAGTTTTCCTACATCTTGAAACTTTTAGTTTTATAAATGGGGGTAATCTTTGAAGGATGAACAAATAATGTTTTGGTCATCACATTAAAAATAACATTTAAATAACATATAACATTTGAGTTTTGAAGTGCTGGAAAAAGATGTGTGGCGTACTTGAAAGCATTTTAATATTTCTGCAAAACTTCCATGGTCACAAGTTAGTGTTACTACATTAAATCCATGGTGAACGATCTGTGGACTTAAAACCTATAGTTCATTCATGGAACGATGTTTCTCCTGGTTTCCAGTGCTGTTTGATCCGTTAATAACGGAGAAATTGTAACGCTTCTCACTAGGTCTCGCAGCGAATTCAAATGCTTTCTCTTATGTAATAACGGTGTCGCTTGATCAAGATCGGCACGCGCTGCTGACATTCGTCCGAACTGATAAACGGTCCGTGAAGCACAAAATAATGAGTTTCGTTCCGCTTTCATTACATTTGCCATTTGATGTTGCGCAACGTTGTGGTGTTCGCTCCAGCGCGGATTTTGGTCGGCAGGAAAATGGTCCAACCACCGGAATGGTTCGTTTTGTAATGCGTACCGAACCGATCTCTTTGGGAAAATGTATTCCATCTTTTGGACTCATTATACAACGCAATTTTCTAATGATGCAATCACGAAGCTCGCCACTTGAGGACGCCACAGACATTTAAGAAAAACTTTTTAACTTCAGACTTCATTTTTCCGCAAACAACGCACATTTTGCCTTTTCTAGCAGCTATTTTAAAGAGAAAACAAATAACGCACACTAACCTTCTAAACAATTATATGTAGCGATTTCAATACTGTAGGGGTTTGTTTGACTGTATTTTATTTTATTTTTTGTACAAATTTATATCACGATCGTTCCTCAATTGCACGAGAGTAAAGCTGCTACTAATTTGCAATATACAACTACGAAGTTCTTACCTGTGTGTTATGACGTTTCTTAGGTTGAAGCAACAATCCAAAAGAGTAAAGCCGATGTACGATTATTAAAATAGCTGCTAGAAAAGGCAAAATGTGCGTTGTTTGCGGAAAAATGAAGTCTGAAGTTAAAAAGTTTTTCTTAAATGTCTGTGGCGTCCTCAAGTGGTGAGCTTCGTGATTGCATCATTAGAAAATTGGGTTGTATAATGAGTCCAAAAGATGGAATACATTTTCCCAAAGAGATCGGTTCGGTACGCATTACAAACCGAACCATTCCGGTGGTTGGACCATTTTTCCTGCCGACCAAAATCCGCGCTGGAGCGAACACCACAACGTTGCGCAACATCAAATGGCAAATGTAATGAAAGCGGAACGAAACTCATTATTTTGTGCTTCACGGACCGTTTATCAGTTCGGACGAATGTCAGCAGCGCGTGCCGATCTTGATCAAGCGACACCGTTACTACATAAGAGAAGCGTAAACAAAGCATTTGAATTCGCTGCGAGACCTAGTGAGAAGCGTTACAATTTCTCCGTTATTAACGGATCCAATAGCACTGACCTGGAAACCAGGAGAAACATCGTTCCATGAATGAACTATAGGTTTTAAGTCCACAGATCGTTCACCATGGATTTAATGTAGTAACACTAACTTGTGACCATGGAAGTTTTGCAGAAATATTAAAATGCTTTCAAGTACGCCACACATCTTTTTCCAGCACTTCAAAACTCAAATGTTATATGTTATTTAAATGTTATTTTTAATGTGATGACCAAAACATTATTTGTTCATCCTTCAAAGATTACCCCCATTTATAAAACTAAAAGTTTCAAGATGTAGGAAAACTCACACTTATTTAAAAATATTTTTTCTTTTAATAAATAGGAAATGTCTATGGCATTTCTTTATTTTTTGCTGTATCGAAAACGTACCGAACCGTGAATTTTGTGTACTCATTTAGTATCATTACGGGGCGGCAGTGGCTCAGTGGTTCGTGTAGATTGTCTACAAACCGGAAGGTTGGTGGTTCAATCCCCGGTTCCACCTGACCAAGTGCCGAGGTGTCCATGAGCAAGACACCTAACCCCAGCTGCTCCCGACGAGCTGGATGGCGCCTTGCATGGCTGACACCGCCGTCGGTGTATGAATGAGTGAGTGAATGGGTGAATGTGAGGCAAATTGTAAAGCGCTTTGTTGGCCATTGAAAGCGCTATAGAGGGAATGCATTAACGTCACTTCCCCGCCGGAACACGCCCCCCTCAGCGGGACTGAGTGGCAGAAGAGCTGCTGCGTGACTGGAGTTAATAGGGGAAACTGCGTTAACGCGAGTAAAACAAACTATTATCAGTTTAAACTAAAAGTTGGACTCGATATAGTGTTCCTTACAACTTATCAAAGATCCAGTGATCCATGGATATTGACATGCAGCCAGGAATCGTGTTTCCTGACATTTATATGTGCCTGATTTCGACGCCGGGGAAATAAATGAAGAAAATTTGCCTGTAAACGTTTTATATAAATACAATATAGATAGGTCTAAATCCGAGTGATCACTTACATTAATGTTATACTGTATATCATCATATCGTCCAGCCCTAAAACTTGTATAGTTTTTTGTCAGTGTTTATTTAAAAACATCCAATTATGCAGAATATAGTCTGTTCTGTAGCTTTTTGCAGTCTGTAAAAATATACAGTACCTCAGATTTCTGGTCAAATCTAGTTGTACAGTCAATCGCAAAGCTCTTTCCCGTTTTAGATGTGTTTTGTGTGATTTTCACGGCATTCACGCTGAAAACAAATGCTGCCGCTCAGTCTTTTTGCCACTTGTGGGAGTGACCGCATTCACTCCGGCCGACGGTGACGTCATGCGCATACCCTCTATATAAATGCAGTCCATTACCATTATGCGCGGTTCTATGAATATGCAAATGAGCCCCGCCTCCACTCACTCACTCAGCTTAGAGATCCACTGGTTGACGATCACACGTTGATCTGATTGGTTACAAGGTCGTTTGTGACGTCAGAAACACCAGCGATTTCTAACCGTGTTTTTGAGACTGTCTTTGGTTCACTGCAGTTTTAAGCAGAAAACACTCAGCAATGCTGTCAACTTATGAACTTACACATGCTTTGTCTTAAAGCGTATTACAAACACCACATACACACATAAACAACATTAAACGCTGGCTTTACACCACAGGGGGACTTTAAGGTTTTAATCGCTGCAAATGAACACACACGCTCCGTGAACACACACAGTCACATCTCATTCAAACAGCATGATGCAGTAGGTCACGAGACACACGAGAGCCAATGCCATTTTACAATCAAAGCTGACATAACGCTTCTTTCGGCAATTTTTAAAAGTGTGCACAGGATGGCTGATGTAAACGGTGATGCTTTGGGTCTGTTCCTCACACAAATCAATCATTTGGCCTGAGAGCACTTGGAATATTTGTACTTTATGAATATATTGTTTGTGCCAGTTATGTCCTGTGTTTTATATCATATAATAAAATGTCTAAATGGTTAGGGTGTAACAGTATACACAGAAGTCACGGTTCGGTACGTACCTCGGTTTTCGGGTCATGGTTCGATACAACAGGAAAAGTAACAAATCCCCAATGCTAGGTTTCTTTTCATTTATTTTGTACTGCCTCTTTAGTGGATTAAGCACTTAACAGTGAACAGAATGCACTCATGTAGGGCTGATTTAAAAAAAAGAAGAAGAAAAAATATCCCTGATTGCTTAAAATAAAAATGGTTGCTTTGTAACTCCAGTTGATAGATTGACCGATGCTGTGCAACGGCTGTTTTCAAACTTATTGGAAAGTGTCCGTCCGCGACGAGTTCGGAGTGAGAACGTGTTGATGTAATCATACATGATTAATTAGACCTTACTTTTTAGTAAGCTTGTATGTTAAAGGCCGAGTGTCCAGTCACTTTGTTGAAGGAGCAATGACCGAATGTGCATTTTTTTCGGTCTGGATATATTAAACATATTAAAAATGCAATTCATACAATGACTTTGACTAGCCTACACATCTTCCCTAATTGTAATGTTTTTTATTTCTGAATGAATTTTCATTTTGATATTTTTTGAGGGTGGGCATAAAATCAAATGAAAGAAAGAAATGATTACGTCGTTTGGCATAATCTAATCAATAGAATCAAATTCATGTTAATAACCTGCGTGTTTGATCTTTTTTATATGATTGATAATTGTAGTGCTCTGTTCACTTGATGTCCGATGTAATCTGGATGGTTAATATTGCTGAATGTTATTAAAAGCACTGGATATTGGAGCCTCGGACAGCCATGAGAGCGGCTCTCGCACACATCCTGACCGGCATGCATTTATTTACCTCGTATGTTTCCTTATTCGGTTTGACGAATGAGTGACAGGTTGACACCTCATTCGGCAAGATTAATAGAACGACACAATATTTACGTCGCCGAGACAGCCAATTATCCCACCATCTATCACCAAGATTATCTTTCTGATTGAAAACTACTCGTCCATGTAATCAGAATTATTTGGAATTAGTGGGAAATTTACGGCTTCATGTGTCATTTTTTTCCGGCTGGTGGTAAATTAGAAATATTAGATACATAAAAAGAATGCAAGATGGGGAGTAGCCTATATAACAGGCCAACAATAATGCCATTGGTTTCATTTCATTCTGTGTGGAAGAGAGTCTTTGTGAAATTCGCGGCTTGACAAGCGAAGCAGACACAACAACTAATTGCTGGCTGATATTGACTTTTGGGTGACATTAAAAGGGTGATGATTTGTTTATTGTCTTAAATTCTCATTAGTCTTTTATAAGAGGCGATTACAAACAAGACACTTTTTCTGAGATGCTCTCTTTGTTCGTGGAGTGATGCTGAAATACTGAACACATTCCTAATATGTTTATTTCATTGTTATTTAATCAGTCATCCAGTGAATTTTCTTAGTTTGTGTTGTTTTGTTTGTTATACAGCACTTTTTGAGCTTCGGTGTTGGTGTTCAGATAAAACACAACGCTCTTGTAAAATGCTAAGGGCCAAGGAGCATTTTATTAAATTACTTGGTAAAAGTATTGATCTGATAGCAAAAAAAAAAAATATATATATATATATATATATATATATATATATATATATATAAAATTAAGTTTTTAAGCCATCTCCACTGTGTTCCTATATTAAATGAACTTCTTATACAGCCTTTTGTAATGTGATTTTAATTGTGACGTTTTATCCCCTTAGGCGCTCTGGCACCAGAAACCGTTTGGCGTTAAGTGTAGCTTGCTTTTAAAAATAGCAAAAATTGTCACATGTAAGCATGTCCGAATGGTTCAGTATCGACGCCAGAGATCTGTAAATAGGATTAGCTCATCCCGATATAGAGCTTTCACAACTAGTTTGTTTATTTTTATCTTCTTAATAGGAAGATTGTCTCTTTAAAGGGTGCCAAAATTATCCTGCAAATCGCTGACAATGAAAAATGAAAGGTCTCTAACGGTTATTATAAGCAATCTGTCTGCATTGTGGCACAACGTGACTGCTGTGCTTGCGATACCAATGGGGTGACCTCACCGAGATGTGAGTTGAAAGTCAGCATTTCGTCTCGAGGCCCAGAGAACCGTGAGCTCAGGTGACTAACACTGTTTTCGCATGCAGAACATTTGTCTCACTCCACACACTCATTCATTAGCTGTATTTTTTCAATGGATTGTTCAAGATTGCTCACAAATCAATCTCAAACTCATGAGTTATTTGTTTATGTATACTTTAGGCTTGTGGAACTTTAATCAGTGTTAGCGACGGCCCTTCGTATGACAGTATGTCTCCGTTCGCACATTTTTTGTTATCGCTTCAAAAACACTGGATGGAAATGGCAAGAAAAAATGGGCAAAAAAAGCATGTTCTCAATTAAGGCGGAGAGTTTTTTTTTTAAACTACAACGGAAACTTTTTCTAAATAAATTCCCTGATGCCCAAGAAAAAAAGTCATGTGAATTTGCCTCCGCTTCAGCTGTGATTGGATAACCGGAGTCGCCAGCGGACCAATGACGTCGCAGCGTCTCAGATGTTGGTTTGGTGTTTTTGAAACGCCGGAGTCGAAGTGTGTGATCAGAATGATTGGGTGTTATTCCCTCCAGAAGCGTCTCACACACACACGAGTGTGTTCCCGAACACCAGCATCCGAACGCCAGAGAACACGACAGCGTTTACTGTGTTTCGTCTGACGCTCGACACACACTCGTTTATGATGGAGGGAAAACGGCCAGATTGCAGAAACTTACAGTTTTATTACTGATAATTTGCGCCAATTTCCCAGTTTCAGTTCAGGTGTGTCTCTTTAATTAGTCGCATTAGTTCCTGTCTATTTGAGCTTTGTGTTTCATTCAGTTCTACGTTGCATTTAGTTGGTTGTTCAGTTCATGTTTCTGATCCTGAGATTTTGTGAAGTTTTGAGTTTGATTTTGATTCAATCTGCTGCACTTAAATCCGGTTTCATCTCTGCTGCAACCCCTTGTGACACACACTGTATTTATACTTCCTGTTCAGTTCAGTCCTCTGTCGGTTAAGCTCTTTAGTTATTGTGTTGTTTATCTCCAGTGTACTCCAATAGATCTCCTGCATTTATTATTAAACGCTATTTATAGTATTCCTTTTACGTGTGTGTTGCCTACACCAGAGTGAGAGTCGTAGTTAGGTTAGGGTTATGGTTAGTAGAATAAGTTGATTTGTACTTGCAAATTTAGACAGTTGAATGTCTAACATGGACTATTGAAATAAAGTGTTACCATAGTTATTTAAAAAAATAATCATTTGTAATTTAATTTTTCAACACATGTTGTGCTTTTTCTTAGTCTTCCAGCTGATGAAACATTATACATATGCACACACTGTATATGAATATTGTCTTTCGAACGGCAGTGTTATTCATCTCCGTCCACCCCAGAGAGTAAATTAACAGTTTACCCACACGCCTCCTCCTGCCCTCTTCATGCCCTGAGTGGCATTTGTATTCTGATAGTCTGTGTAGCTGCAGTGCAAGTTGTGTGTGAGACGCTGCTGAAACGTTGCATATGTAAATAGCCAGCGCAGCGAGCGGCCGCTGAATGAAGACTTCCTGCAGTGTCTAACTGAGACTTCCCGGTGTGTTTGCCACAGCGAGGTCGTGACCCCGAAACATGGCACAGAGCGCGTGTCTGTCGGCCTGTCTGTCGAGGGCTCTTCACAGAGGGGAACAGAGTAATAGAAGAGGAGGAAACGCCATTCGCTTCCTCGCACTTGTTGCTGATGAAGGACTTTGTCAGAGACAGAAACGCTTTAACTAATTAGCATGTGGAAGTGGGCATATTATGCATGCATATTTCAAATGCAAAGGGGGGCAGTAGTCTCAATTAATTTGTTATGAACCCATACACACAATATACATTATTAACGTAAAAACAAACATTTTAGAATATTTTGCCCATGCAGTCTTTTGTCAATTTTTTATTAGTCAATGTTATTTGGGATCAGATATTGGTGCTTCTTCACTGCACTGCAAGTTCAACATCACTAGGGCCAAAACATCATATATAAACACTGACTAACACAAAACTGACGCAAAAGTACCAACAAGGTTTGTTCTCATGTGTGACACAAGCATGTTTGAGCGACTGCAAGAACCAATATTTCAATTTTTACTGTGTTTTTGATTAAATAAATGCAGCCCTAATGAGCTTCTTTCTGCAACTTAAAAAAAAAATGTGTAACACTTTACTTGAAGGGGTGTGCATAAGACTGACATGACACCTTCATAATCATGACATGACACATGTCATGAATATGAAGGAGGTTTTATGGACGTTTATGACAACTGTCATTAAGGGTCATTCGCTCAATTATTACAATATTAATGCAAATATGGCAGATTGAGATGTCTTTGTTATGACAACTTGGCATAAACCAATACATCATAACCTGTCAGTGTCTTGGTAATGACAACTTGACATTATCAAGACAACATAAATTGTCATAAATATGTCATAAACATGACATAGCAGATTAATTTATAAAGCTCTATGGGTTAACATTACACTAAACTGTCATGTGGTTGGCTTTGACATGGGCTGTCATGAGGCATTATAACTGTGTCATGAATATGTTTATTGACCTCAACTACAGTGGTACACATTGAATTTATCATTAAAATGTTATAATGGCCTCATGACAGCCAATGTCAAAACCAACCACATGACAGTTTAATGTAATGTTAACCCATAGAGCTAAAGTTTCTTAAGTTTGATCATTAATCTGCTATGTCATGTTTATGACATATTTATGACAGGTTGTTTTGTCTTAGTAATGTCAAGTTGTCATGAAAAAGACACTGACAGGTTATGATGTATTGGCTTATGTCAAGGTGTCATTACAAGGACATCTCAAACAATGTCATATTTCCATTAAAAATGTCATAATTGAGCGAATGACACTTAATGACAGTTGTCATAAACGTGCATAAAACCTCCTTCATTTTCATGTCATGTGTCCTGTCATGATTATGAAGGTGTCATGTCAGTCTTATGCACACCCCTTCAAGTAAAGTGTTACCAAAAAATGTCACCGACCTCAAAGATCTGACCGCTCGTCTATCAGAAACAAAAACCTAAATAATGACCGGATTTCCATCTTGGGGTGAGCTAAGCCTTTAAGATACCACTAAAGTGGCCATCCAAATCAAAGATTTCCTAAACCTATTGTTTATCACTTTATTCAAGCTAATGCACATCAGCTAACAATCAGAAAAAGAACATGTTAAATCTTAAAGAAGCTCTTAAATGTACACTGAACATGTTTGGAGCAGGCGCTATGCGAGGCCCAGCATTGTGGCGCACAGGTCTACTTCTAAGAGAAAAGTTGTAGGGGATTTCTCTGGTTTTCATCTCCTTGCCTGGGGAATCTCGGTGGGTAGGACTCTCATTTCCTCATCAAACACTGGGCGAGTGATTCGGAATATTTATGAGGCTTCCAATTTAAGTTAAACATTTAACAAAAAGAAAGCAATTGAAATTATACAGCAGAAAGAGTTAAGGTCCCCGTGGGGGGGCTGCGGTAAAATTTGAACTAGAAACACTCAGGTTGAATTAAAGCAGGAATCCAGTGAAATGAACCGTAGAATCCTGTAATCTTTCTCCGTCTAGATTTAGAGGACATTAGCCAGTCAATAAAATGTAAATTCTCAAACGCTGATCGCATTTGATTGTGTTTGGACAGTCACGCTGAGGGATGGAGATACAATCAAAGCCGTCTTAAAGTAGCGCTCTAAAAGGTGTTAATTACTAGCGCACTCTAAAAAGACTTAGCCGTGTCAAAAACAGGTTGTGATTTGACAGGATAAGTCCAACCGCTTTAGTAACGCCACCGATTATCCGGGTCCGATCTGTGTTTTTCCCGCCCGCGCTCCCTTGAGGATCTAGGAGTGAATGTTAGAGAGGGTCACGGTATGAAAGACGTCTGTCGGATACCGTTTAATCGTCTTCCCTGAGGGATTTCTCCACATCTACGAATCAGGTGGAGCGGGAGAGGCGAATTCAGCCGGTTTGATCACTGCCACGATAGATGGTGTCTGACTAGATTTAAGGGCATGAACATTACAGGCTGAGCAGTGACTGTGGGATTGAGGCTGGTTAGATGTCTCAAGAGGCTCGAGTTATCAGTAAACTACTGGATGCTAGAATATGATGGGTTAGACTGAGTTTTTACTCTTTTGCATGCATGTTCTGACATAAAAAAAATTTTTAACCTGTGACGGTACTGTGCCACTACAGAAAAAAAGGCCATGCGGAAATATGCAGTGCATTGATTTGTGAAACAATGACCACAGAACAGCACGATTTTAAGTTCATGGTAGCACCAATTAAAGTGCAAAATGAATTTAGTTTGAAGTGTAAGGGCATCTCAAGTTAAGCTCTACGCCAGATATTTTACCGTGAGAAAGCAGAAACTGTTGAGCCGTAAGTGTGGAGCCCGTCGACTCACAGTGTACTTGTGTCAGGCCTTCATTGCCTCGAGGAATCAAATGCTGCCTCCTGTGGTGTGTTTGTCCATCTGTATCTGTGTGACGGCGCGACCGAGTTTATCTTTGCATGCATCCGGTGTCAGAAGTTTGAATCCAGGATTCCCAAGATCACAGAAAACCTGATCCAATTTCAACTCCATTGCATTATTAGAACAATTGAAAAAATCATTTAGGCTCAGCTTTAATATATTGCATCAGTTAGAAATTGCTCTTCATGTGTGCAATCTCTGTCACTAGGGGGAAAAAACACTTATTCTAGAAATCAACTGGAAAAGTCATGGAAGTCATTGGCCAAAAGGTGTGGAAAATCAACATTTATGTCAAATAAATAAGGTTTAGCTGGTTAACACAGTCCCATTAACCCCTGCTAATGTTGTGACGACACCATCAGTGCCTGAACGAGAACAGAACAGAAAACATGAGCCGTATGTCCCATTGGACTAAGCTTTTTGACATTTTGAATCATTTGAACCAATAGCTTTGCAAAATGATTCAGGGGTTCGAGGTGAAACGCCGCACACTGGTCAAAGCGTTGTAAATGCAGTGAAAACACAGTCCAAACATGCATTAAAAAACCCTTTGACAAACCAATTGCAAATCATTTCAAATGTTTTATTGAAAGTATTAAAATGCAATTAACAGATCATCTAATACCAGTAAATATGAAGTGTCGGTATAATGTGTTATATTATTAAAGGGATACTTCAGGATTTAGCATTAAGCTTTGTATTAGTAGAAAACCTGTAGTATTTTCAAATTACCGTGCTTTCCACCCTCATATCCCCCTGAGACGAGAGATTTATGTATTTTTTGTCTGGAAAAAATCCTCAGATGACGCAAAAATCGTCATTCTGCGTCATCGGAGGAGTTTTTGGCCAGAGGCTAAAGACTACAGCCAGTAGTAGGGGCTGTCCCACATGTTCTCAACCCGCCCATAGAGGGTGGGATCTCACTGAGTAGCTGAGGTTACCATCCTCTTTTTCCCGGACATGTCCGACCGTCGAGATCGTACAAAATGTCTGGGATTCAGCTTTTGCTTTCTGCAGTCGCCATTCATTGTTTACATGCACAGCTTTTGTTTCAATCTAACTAAATTAATTCCGATTGGTGAATCTGAATGTAGTGTTTACATGAACGCTAAACAAGTGATCGGTTGATGTGCGTTTTAACATTGCTAAGAAAATTCCCGCTCCTCCGTGAGAGATACGAGACCGGTGCGTCTCACAGGTGTCGCTCATCGGTAATCACGCCACCGGCCTCGCGTCGATGATGAATGGCGACTGAAGAATGCAAAAGCCGAATCCCGGACATTTTGGGCGATCTCGAAATCCCGGGCGGACTCATCACGGAGACTCACTAGTAGCCTAGATTTGTTGTTTAACTACTGCGCTCTGTTACCGGTAGGCGTGGCCTCCTAGGGCAGGGAAGCAAGTGCATTCTGGGAGTTGTTGTCTTTCATCCACATAAGCCAAAAATACATTTTCTGGCTTTTCTCAGTCTAAAAAGGTCCAAATTCAAAAATAATTTCACATTTCTTCTACAGAAATGACCCATTTTAAATACACATTCATCTTTCCAGAGGTGAAGTATCCCTTTAAATTGTAGGGCTTGTTTTGTTTAAATAATGGAAAGCTTGGTTAATCAGGCCAGTGAGAGACTATTAACCACAACTCTTCCTTTTTATTATGCAAATGTGTCTACAAATTTAAAAAACTGATCCGAGACCAGGTAAAAACAATAAAGCCACTGGTTCATTAGTGGCGAACCATTGACATTTTGAAACGTTTCGAAACGATTATGATGTAAGGAAGCCTTGTTTATTGAAATCACATGACGTTGGCGCTCCGAATCACTGGTTCGAAACAAATGATGCACAAAGGTTTCGAAGCGATTTTGAAATTCACCATCACTACTGAGGGAACGTACACATTTCAAAATAAAGGTTTCAAAATGGGGGGTTGTACAGTCATGCAATAGAAAAATCATTTTCGGTTCCCCGAAAGAACATTACAGTGATCAGTTAAAGACCTTGTTTTCTTAGTGTGAAGAATATTTTAATAATCTAAAGAACCTTTTGTGCTGTGGAAAGACTTCACGGATGTTAATGAAGCCATTGATGCCAGTTAAGAACCTTTATTTGTATGAGAGCATGAAATGACACTTGGGTTTCTCATTCACACTGACTTTACCGTAATGAGGAACACAGCATCATCTTGCAGAGCGTTGTTGGTCCAGCATCGGAAGAGGTTTGGGACGTTATTCTGTGAGTTTGGAAACACCCGGTGACCTCCAGGGAAGCGGCACCGTCGTCTGCATGTTGGCAGTGGCACAGATGGGTTTTTTAAAGCAATAGGTTTGCAATTAGCTGACGAGGCGAGCGGGTTTTGCAAGCTGTCCTATTCTGGGATGTGGGCGGATGGGCTGGAATGGGAATGGGACTATTGATCCGCTGGTTGAGAATGATGCACATGGACTATTTTGGGGGGCAGAGGGGAATTCGCTGCCGTCCAGACCATTATGTTGCGTGACGTATTCGAGCTCTTCAAAATCAACTCGATATTGGCAGCAAAGAAAAAAGGCTGCAGCATCACATGACCTCTGCACTTCATGAGCAGAAATACATTCGCCTTTTGGCGCCGATGTGAGACGACTGTAGTCACCCAACACAAACCTGAGCCAGCAAACTGGACGTTAAGTCAGCTAAAGCTGTATTTAACTCCATCGAGCTATTTTTACTTCACTTTAACCTCGTTCAGACTGCCAGTCCAAATTCGATAGGAGCTAGTGTGAACGGTTAAAAAGCGCATGAAATCCGATCTTTACAAATCCGTTTCAAGCTACATTCATATGAGGTTCGACATCCTATTTAAATCGCATTTCTGAATGATGTGATCGGATTACACGTGATTTATGTGACTTTCTCACGGCATGTAAAACGTAAAAGTCAGACGTTGTTATAGGAAACATGTTGAAAGTCGCTGCCGAAACAATGCTGTGTTGTTGCAAAGAGCCGGACGAGCAGAAAATGACAATATAACGACATGTTTTTAAACCGGAGGAGACGACAGCGCAAAAAGCCGTAACGCTACAGACCAGCCTCTGGTTGTGACGGCATTGTAAAATTGTAATAAGACAACATTTCTATTGCAAACCCCTCCATGTTGCAGATGTTGTTGTATTTGGCGTATTTCTACCAACACAACCTCAATGCCATACAGGTAAAACTGGAAAAATTTGAATATCGTGCAAAAGTTCATTTATTTCAGTAATTCAACTTAAAAGGTGAAACTAATATATTATATAGACTCATTACATGCAAAGTGAGATATTTCAAGCCTTTATTTGTTATAAATGTGATAGAGGTGGGCGATATATCGTTTAGACGATAATATCCGAATTGTTGTCTGGACGATATGCAAAATTGGGATATCGAATATTTCATAATTTGTACAATCCGACCCCCCAAACATGAAAAGAGCTGAAGGAAGTTAATAATCGTACATCGGCTTTACTCTTTTGGATTGTTGCTTCAACCTAAGAAACGTCATACCACACAGGTAAGAACTTCGTAGTTGTGTATTGCAAATTAGTAGCAGCTTTACTCTCGTGCAATTGAGGAACGATCGTGATTTTGTACAAAAAATAAAATAAAATACAGTCAAACAAACCCCTACAGTATTAAAATCGCTACATGTAATTGTATAGAAGGTTAGTGTGCGTTATTTGTTTTCTCTTTAACTTCCTTCAGCTCTTTTCGTGTTTGGGGGGTCGGATTGTACAAATTATGAAATATTCGATATCCCAATTTTGCATATCGTCCAGACAACAATTCGGATATTATCGTCTAAACGATATATCGCCCACCTCTAGTGTCGAGTTACAGTCAAGCTATTTTATGCATGAAAATTTTAATTTTTTTGACTAAACGTACTTTTTGGTGATCAAAAATGAGTTTTAAGGAATACAAATATTGACTTTATGGGGACTTTAAATTCCACTTTGTTCTTCACATTAATATTTAGAATGGCTTCAGAAGACTTGCAATGCAACACACGTTGTTTGTAATACTTTTATACTGTTTTTTGGTGAGTTAATGCAATAAAAACCAGCAACTGTACTTTTATTTGCCTGTTTCGTGTTTTATATTGTTGGGAAGTGGGTAATGTATCTGGTGCTTAAGGCAAACAACTGAATGCAATGGAGCACTTGCCCAGTATCCTCCAAACGAGACAAGCCGGGGTGTCGAACCTGTTCATTAAATAGAGAAATTTGATTATTTGCATTAGTTTCCCATTGTTACCGGGCCACGAGGCGCTGGTGGAGAAGCACTGATCTACACATGCAACATCTCTGCTTTCCTCTGCAGTTCTGCCTGAGAGAGGTTTTCATTGCAGATGCAGTTAATTCATCGAAAGGTCATAAACAGCATCTCTATCCAGTGTGTAATGTTCACTAACATGTGATCACGATAGTAGATTAAAAAATAGTGCGATTCAAGCGCTGACATCTTCTTCATTTAATTTATAAAGATGATAATTAATGACCTCCTGACAGAGGAGCGGCCCGTTTTAACGCAAGGACTAAAAAGGCTCCCTGCTTTTCATTGAATTCGGAATTAACTCTCAAATATCAGTAATTTAAAGGAAAAGGTCAGCCCTAATGTAGTCCCTCCCCGCTTTTTAATATCCCATAACTCTCTTTAAGATACTCACCTGGCTCGGCCGCGCGTGCACAGGCTAATTGGAGGCGATTAATGAGTTGATCAGCATCAGGTGTTGGTGAAGGCAAACAAAGCTGTGCAGATGAGGAGCGCGCGTGCCCTTCGACATCATCATTAACTCCATCAGGCGCGCGCGCGTCGCTCTGACGCGTGACAGATTGCATTGTGTCTGACGACGGGCCGCAGATTTATCTGGGTTATAAAGTAAGTGCAGAGCGCAGCATTCAATCACAGCACAGGGAAATTAGATTAACGAGCTCATGATCACAACAACTCTGAAACAAACCAATATGATGCTGTTAAGCCGCAACACAAGAGTTTGAACCTTTGTTTGCGTCTCCAGAATGGAATGAGTGAAATGGTTTTCCGCACAGATTAATTTTGAAACATCCTTTCAGTGCACACATGTAGTTTCACAATTGAAGTTAGTGCGATTAAACTCCTCTTTCTGTTTTGGTTGGAGCTGTTTTTCAGGATCTGGTCAGATTGAGACTCAAAACCTTGAATAGGCTATTTTAAATATCTCTCTTGGACTAAAACATTTTAAAGGATTGGTTCGATTTAGAATGAAAAATTCCTGATAATATACTCCCTCGTCATCCAAGATGTTCATGTCTTTCTTTCTTCAGTGGAAAAGAAATGAAGGTTTTTGAGGAAAACACTCCAGGAGTTTCTCCATATAGTGACTTCAATGGGGTCCAACGGGTCGAAGGTCCAGATGTGAGTTTCAGTGCAGCTTCAAAGTCTCGACACGATCCAGCCGAGGAATAAGAGTCTGATCTAGACAAACCAGCGGACATTTATAACAAAATAAACATTTATATACTTTTAACCACTAATGCTGGTCTAGCTGTGATGCGACACACATTACGCGATCATGTTGAAAGGCCAAGCGTGAGTAGGCGGAAGAACCGACCCAGTGTTTACAAAGAGAACGTGCAAAGACTAAGACAAACACCATTTAGTATAAATGTTTTTTTTTTTATTTTTTATAAATGTCCGCTGGTTTGTCTAGATCAGACTCTTATTCCTCGGCTGGATCGTGTCGAGACTTTGAAGCTGCACTGAAACTCACATCTGGACCTTCGACCCGTTGGACCCCATTGAAGTCACTATATGGAGAAACTCCTGGAGTGTTTTCCTCAAAAACCTTCATTTCTTTTCCACTGAAGAAAGAAAGACATGAACATCTTGGATGACGAGGGGGAGAGTAAATTATCAGGAAACTTTAATTCTGAAGTGAACTAATCCTTTAAGTCTACACCACTTTTTTGATATATAGGAGTGAGTTAGTTTGAGGTTATTGATTAGTTTACGTTTTCCATAAGACAAAAGAGATTTTTTACTTGTTGTTTGAGTGGCCTGAACTGATCTGTCGATTAGCAGGGTTGTGTGTCCGTCACAAACGGCTTCTAAACTCCCATTCCCAGTAAACAAGTGTAAAATCCCAGATCAGAACCAGCGCTGGTCAGAGGACGAGTGTGTGTGGACTTCAGACACACCTGTTCCTGTGTGAAACCGATCCGATGTTTGAAGTGCCAATCCATTTCCTCAGATGATCAGACATTCAAACACGCTCCTATTATCACCCATGAGTCTGTGTTTCGGGGCTGTGGGCCCAACAGTGTCCCGTCTTCCGCTGGTCTCCGGCAGCTTTCAGCAGCTGCGGGACGGGTGTCGGGTTTCCAGATCCACACTGTCCTGCACTGTGTTCCGTGACTCGGCTTGAATGGGGCTTTTGATGGGCAGACCCTCGTCTCTCAACGGGCCAGAACAGGGAAGCGCGGGTTACGGCTCACACACCTGGCAGGTCCGGCTCACCACGTGCCGCGCCGGCGCTAACAAAAGACACTCTGTACGCGCGTTATTGCCAACGATGCTGATTATCCGCTACACTTTCTGCAGTCGCAACAAGAGGAAGATGAAGAACACACGAAACCGCATTAATGAGCAGCTGACTGACATTTCTTACTAACTAAAACTTCATAAAAGTACGAAAAAAACATGTTTTTTTCTTAATAAAACAACAAGATGAAATTACTAAAAAGTTAAAGTGAAAAAAGAAAAAAACCTGATTTAAAATATTAACAAAAAAACAGTAGGCCTACATCAGTGATACTAAAATAACACTTTACATAAATTTCACAGAAATGAATTGATTCAATGGCAATAATAGCTCAGTTTTTTTAAATGTTGGTTTATGTACACTAGCGAAAAAAAGTACACTTAGTTGTATTTAAAGTGCACTTGTACTTCAAAAGATGCTTCGTTGGCACGTTTGTGCAAATTATGCTTTTCTCTTGTTGATCATACGCTCCACTTTCTGCATTCATAAAAGAGGAAGAACGGGGAAAAGAGAGAGTCATGCTCCTCATACACACGAAACAGCATTAAAGGGTTAGTTCACCCAAAAATGAAAATTAAGTCATTAATTACTCACCCCCATGCTGTACCAACCCCGTAAGGCCTTCGTTCTTCTTCAGAACACAAATGAAGATATTTATGATTAAATCTGAGAGGTTTATGACTGCTACATAGGCTCCCTAAGGGAATGACACTTGACGGCCCAGAAAGTCATTAAAGAAAATGTTTAAATATTCCATGTCACAACAGTGGCTCAACTATAAGTTTATCAAGCCACGAGAATACTTTTTGTGCGAAAAAACAAACAAAAATAACGACTTTATTCGACTATTCCTTTTCTTCCTTGTAGGCCTGAAACGAGACTTCAAGAGATTTCCACGACGCATGCGCGAGAATTGCGATCTCCTTCAACTACTTCAGTTAAGTTCTCGCACGTGCGCGTCGTGGAAATCTCTTGAAGTCTCGTTTCAGGCCTACAAGGAAGAAAAGGAATAGTCGAATAAAGTCGTTATTTTTGTTTGTTTTTTCGCACAAAAAGTATTCTCGTCGCTTGATAAACTTATAGTTGAGCCACTGTTGTGACATGGAATACTTAAACATTTTCTTTAATGACTTTCTGGCCCGTCAAGTGTCATTCCCTTAGGGAGACTATGGAGGAGTGATCAACCTCTCAGATTTAATCATAAATATCTTCATTTGTGTTCCGAAGACGAACGAAGGCCTTACGGGGTTGGTACAGCATGGGGGTGAGTAATTAATGACTTAATTTTCATTTTTTGGGTGAACTAACCATTTAAGTTAAACTTAGAGCAAACTTTCACGACTGTTAAATACACTTATAAAGTGAACTTTGTAATAATGTCATGTTTTACTTTAAAATTTGAAATCATTGGTTTGATAATCTTTTGTCATGCTCTAAAGTACATGATTATAATTTTAAATTTAGTGTTATCTAATATTACATTAAATATATTTGAAATGCACTTAAATTGAAATATATTTGAAACTGTCTCTTGATCATTACAGATGTGTAATCACACACATATTAAAGCACACGATGACAAGTTTCAGTGGAAATTACATGAATGCATATTTACCATAATTGGTTCTCTATAGTGAACATTCAGCAGAAAACTTTAACCATAGACCATAGATGTCATTCGGTTCAACTAATCACATTTAATATTATTTCAAACGGATACATTTTCATTTAATTGCAATTAAGAGTCAGAAAAGATTACATTCAGTTCTCACTTAAGTTTGTGAACACAAATAAACCGAAGACACGATTGAGTATGTATGTGTCTCTTTATTATATCTGAAATATCAATAACAATATTGACAATATCAATAATGAACCTACTGTCACTGTAACTGTTTTTATCATAAACACTGGTCAAATATGGAAGCTAGGGTCCAAAATCTGTGTAATGAGACACAGTGTGTCAATATTGAGTAGGAATGTCATGTATAGTGCAGTGTGATGCAGGTGAAGGCTTTTTATTGAGTATTTCACTTCGTTTTCACAAGGGAACCCTTACCGTGCTGTCTAGGTAGGGAACACAGTAGGAACAGAGCAGCTCTGTCAACACACACACACACACACACACACACACAGGCAGCAGCTTGTCCTCCTCATGCTCACTGCAGTTGAAAGGATGCTGAGTGAATGACCAGTGACAGGAAGTGTGTGTCAGTGACAGGAAGTGTGTGTCAGTGACAGGAAGTGTGTGTCAGTGACAGGAAGTGTGTGTCAGTGACAGCAAGTGTGTGTCAGTGACAGGAAGTGTGTGTCAGTGACAGGAAGTGTGTGTCAGTGACAGGAAGTGTGTGTCAGTGACAGGAAGTGTGTGTCAGTGACAGGAAGTGTGTGTCAGTGACAGGAAGTGTGTGTCAGTGACAGGAAGTGTGTGTCAGTGACAGGAAGTGTGTGTCAGTGACAGGAAGTGTGTGTCAGTGACAGGAAGTGTGTGTCAGTGACAGGAAGTGTGTGTCAGTGACAGGAAGTGTGTGTCAGTGACAGGAAGTGTGTGTCAGTGACAGGAAGTGTGTGTCAGTGACAGGAAGTGTGTGTCAGTGACAGGAAGTGTGTGTCAGTGACAGGAAGTGTGTGTCAGTGACAGGAAGTGTGTGTGTGTCAGTGACAGGAAGTGTGTGTCAGTGACAGGAAGTGTGTGTGTGTGTGTGTGTGTCAGTGACAGGAAGTGTGTGTGTGTGTCAGTGACAGGAAGTGTGTGAGTGTGTCAGTGATGGGAAGTGTGTGTGTCTGTGTGTGTGTGTGTGTGTGTGTGTGTGTGTGTGTGTGTGTGTGTCAGTGATGGGAAGTGTGTGTCAGTGACAGGAAGAGTGTGTCAGTGTGTGTGTGTGTGTCAGTGATGGGAAGTGTGTGTCAGTGAGTGTGTTTGTCAGTGAGTGTGTGTGTGTGTGTGTCAGTGACAGGAACAGTGTGTCAGTGACGGGAAGAGTGTGTCAGTGACAGGAAGTGTGTGTCAGTGACAGGAAGTGTGTGTCAGTGACAGGAAGTGTGTGTCAGTGACAGGAAGTGTGTGTCAGTGACAGGAAGTGTGTGTCAGTGACAGGAAGTGTGTGTGTGTGTGTGTGTGTCAGTGACAGGAAGTGTGTGAGTGTGTCAGTGATGGGAAGTGTGTGTGTCAGTGACGGGAAGTGTGTGTGTCAGTGATGGGAAGTGTGTGTCAGTGACAGGAAGAGTGTGTCAGTGACAGGAAGTGAGTGTGTGTCAGTGACAGGAAGTGTGTCAGTGATGGGAAGTGTGTCAGTGACGGAAGTGTGTCAGTGATGGGAAGTGTGTGTCAGTGAGTGTGTGTCAGTGACGGGAAATGTGTGTGTCAGTGATGGGAAGTGTGTGTCAGTGACAGGAAGAGTGTGTCAGTGACAGGAAGTGAGTGTGTGTCAGTGACAGGAAGTGTGTCAGTGATGGGAAGTGTGTGTCAGTGTGTGTGTCAGTGAGTGTGTTTGTCAATGAGTGTGTGTGTGTGTGTGTGTGTGTGTGTCAGTGACGAGAAGAGTGTGTCAGTGACAGGAAGTGTGTCTCAGTGTGTGTGTGTGTGTGTGTGTGTGTGTGTCAGTGACAGGAACAGTGTGTCAGTGACGGGAAGAGTGTGTCTTAGTGACAGGAAGTGTGTCTCAGTGACAGGAAGTGTGTGTCAGTGTGTGTGTGTGTGTGTCAGTGACAGGAAGTGTGTGTCTCAGTGTGTGTGTCTCAGTGTGTGTGTCTCAGTGTGTGTGTCTCAGTGAGTTTGAGTGTGTGTCAGTGAGTTTGTGTGTGTGTCAGTGAGTTTGTGTGTGTGTCAGTGAGTTTGTGTGTGTGTCAGTGAGTTTGTGTGTGTGTCAGTGAGTTTGTGTGTGTGTGTCAGTGAGTGAGTGTGTGTCAGTGAGTTTGTGTGTGTGTGTGTGTGTGTGTCAGTGAGTGAGTGTGTGTCAGTGAGTGAGTGTGTGTCAGTGAGTGAGTGAGTGTGTGTCAGTGTGTGTGTGTCAGTGTGTGTGTGTGTCAGTGTGTGTGTGTCAGTGTGTGTGTGTCAGTGTGTGTGTGTCAGTGTGTGTGTGTCAGTGTGTGTGTGTGTCAGTGTGTCAGTGACGGGAAGAGTGTGTCAGTGACGGGAAGAGTGTGTCAGTGACGGAAAGAGTGTGTCAGTGTGTGTCAGAGTGTGTGTAAGTGTGTGTCAGTGACATGAAGTGTGTGTCAGTGTGCGTGTGTGTCAGTGTGCGTGTGTGTGTGTGACAGGAAGTGTGTGTCAGTGTGTGGGCGGCACAACTGCAGCTTGAAGCGGCCTGTGCTTCTAATCCACACGAGGAGAGATTGATAGAGAGAAGGAGAGACTCACTCACTCCAGGCTTTTATTTCTCTCTCTCTCTCCTTCAGGCTGTATCAGAGACTGAGTGTGTGGATGAAAGCCGTGACCCTCTCTGAACGGGGCAAGATGGGCCACACAGATATCAGTCTGAGGCAGAGAGTGGGTTCAGATTCATGAACCATTCTACTCCAAATCAACATTTCTGCATCATTCACTCACATTCATGTCGTTCCAAACCTGTTATTTTTTACAGAAAGGAAAAGGGAGGTCCCGAACCTGTGTGACTTCCCTTCTTCTTCTGTGTAATACAATTTAAGATATTTTGAGAAATTTCCATACAGTGGAAGCGAACTCTTTGGCTACCAACATTATTCAAAACCGCTTTTATGTTTAACAGAAGAAAGTCGGTCAGTCATAAGGTTTGGAAGGACGTGAAAGGGGGGAGTATATAATAACCACACACACACACACACACACACACACACACAGTGCTGCGCTTCACTGTGAAACACACAGCGCATCGGACTATACAGTAATTCATTTAAATTGCTGCATTTGATCTGATAATCGCACTAAGCTTGCAATTATTTATTTATTTGAATTTTACATTTTATATAATTAATTATAATTAAGTCCCTCACAAGCCTTTTGGGAAACCCTGATTTAAATGATGACAGAACTTTAACTTTCGGGGTGAACTGTAGTACAATATTTGCTGCTATACAATGGCATTATTGTAATTTTGAATGAGCTTTTTATTTATTTTTTCATGTTAATTTTAGATTAAGATTTTGTAATCTTGTTATGTGCTTTAGTTATTTAATTTATTTATTTAAATATTGCCATTTAGGTCAATTTTTATTGTTTTTTTATTTTATTTTAGTTTTAATTAATGATAATAACCCTGGTTGACACACCTTAAGGGTTTTAATTAATTTTAGTTTAACTGTAATCATTACTTTTCTATAACTGCACAACTATTACCTTTGTTGACCCCATTAGAGTTGGCATCTGAAATGTTACAAAACTAAAAAAAAGTAGCAAAAAATAAGACGTTTGACCAAAACATTGCTATGTATTAAAGGGGTTCTATTTTGCCCTTTTAATGAAGTCTTGTTTTAGTTTTTGGGTGTACTAGAATATGTTTTCATGCTTGGTTGTTCAAAAAACATTAGTTTTCACATATTTTACATTATTACAGCTACTGTCCCCTGTCTGGCTCGAACACGTCGTTAGTTCCTGTTTCGCTGAAGCTCCTCCTTCAGAAATACAAAATGTGTTGTGATTGGTTAGCTGACCCGGTGTGCTGTGATTGGTTAGCTGACCCGGTGTGCTGTGATTGGTTAGCTGACCCGGTGTGCAGTGATTGGTTAGCTGACCCGGTGTGCAGTGATTGGTTAGCTGACCCGGTGTGCAGTGATTGGTTAGCTGACCCGGTGTGCAGTGATTGGTTAGCTGACCCGGTGTGCAGTGATTGGTTAGCTGACCCGGTGTGCAGTGATTGGTTAGCTGACCCGGTGTGCAGTGATTGGTTAGCTGACGCGGTGTGCTGTGATTGGTTAGCTGACCCGGTGTGCAGTGATTGGTTAGCTGACCCGGTGTGCAGTGATTGGTTAGCTGACCCGGTGTGCAGTGATTGGTTAGCTGACCCGGTGTGCAGTGATTGGTTAGCTGACCCGGTGTGCTGTGATTGGTTAGCTGACCCGGTGTGCAGTGATTGGTTAGCTGCCGCGGTGTGCTGTGATTGGTTAGCTGACCCGGTGTGCAGTGATTGGTTAGCTGACCCGGTGTGCTGTGATTGGTTAGCTGACCCGGTGTGCAGTGATTGGTTAGCTGCCGCGGTGTGCTGTGATTGGTTAGCTGACCCGGTGTGCAGTGATTGGTTAGCTGACCCGGTGTGCTGTGATTTGGTTAGCTGACCCGGTGTGCTGTGATTGGTTAGCTGACCCGGTGTGTTGTGATTGGTTAGCTGACCCGGTGTGTTGTGATTGGCAGCGCTTGGCATTTGTGCGGGAAATATCCCGCCCGTCTATAACTGTCTGTGAGCTCTTCTCTAGTGTAAATATTAAAGATGGCGTCAATTTCAAACCAATTCGAGCCGATTCAGACCCTGACAATGTTAACAAACGAGGATCATGCAGAACGGATTTCATGCTCGTACTTTACAAGCACTGATTTCACAGGACGTTTCAGAGTGGTATGTTTTTTTTGTAATGTTGTTGTAAATTTTAGATACAAACTTATACACCATTTAATCATGATATTTGACAGAAAACTCTGGTAATACAAACAGTAATCGATCAGAAAACCATGGTTCATTTTCCTAAGGGGCAGGGGCGCCGAACTGGGGGGATAAAGGGTACCGAGTACCCAGGGCCCGAGGCAGGGGGGTGGCCCTTAGAAGTCGCCGAGCTTAAGTCAAAAGTCCGTCTCCACCCTACACCCCTCGAATGTTCTGGAAGATGTTCTCCGTAAAATGTGCAGCACACAGACAAGCTCCGGGATTATAATGTTCAAGAACAGTGATTCAAATACATTTTAAACACAATTTGAACCAGTTTGTCAGCCTTAAGGTCAAACGAATGAGTTGTCGAAAAAACGGCGTCTCTTTGACATCTCTGCAGCTCAACAGGCCTCGTCCACTTTTCTGTATTCTGTGGGCGGGGATTATTTAAATGAGTAAAGTTATGACTTCATAAAGCCGTTGTAGTCCAAACGAGCCGTTCGTTGTAGTTTTTGGAAAGGGGATTCCATTAAATAAAACTTTGTAACCTTACCAAGCATTTTATGCTCAAACAGCAACATTACACACTAACTAAAGTTAGAAAAGTGATAATAAAACTAAAGTAATAATTCAAAAGATCTGTTGTGTTCTTTCTTAGATCCTTAGACTGACTGTGATGTACTGTAAATCACGGATCAAATAACACCGTTTCAGAGATGTTCTCTTGTAGACTACAGTCTGTCATTCTCGAGTCGGATCTCCATTAGCCATCAGTGTCATCTCTGACACGCAAGGTCACCCGCCAGTGAGTCTCCGTTCTTCAATTAACGCCGCTGATAGATGCTGCTAATTGGCAGGATTCATGCCGCTGTTTTATTGGGCTTCATGAGGGAGGACATTAGCATGTGCGGTCCGTGGGGTCCACAGCGGGAACAGAGAGCGAGAGTCAGGACGTGTTCAAGCGTTCAGAGACCGAAGCAAAAACACAGCACAGCGGCTTCAAGACACGCTTTAAAAAAGTTTTAACTTGACAACGCTCATGCTGAAAAAAACAACAAAATGTAGAGATAAAAATATTAAATAGACAGACTGCATCCTTGTAAAAAAAATAAATAAGTCAATCACCTGAACAGTAAATGCTATGTGACTAATTATTCTGAAACTGCAGGAACTTTGACAAAGTTTTTTTTTGTGTGTGTGTAAATATTAGAAAAGCTAAACCATCTACTATAATACAATGGAGTTCGTGATTAGCGACATTTCGGCATTTGAAATGCTTGCATGAAAACAATGCCCCATGTGATCGGATCATCTCTTCCCCTTTACTACTAGCTATATAGCATGAAATAAACATGAATGAACATCAGGAAATATACATAAAATTGCATTATTGAATGTGTTTAAATAAATCTGTCATGAAAACAAGTTATGACAGACATCATTTAAATGTTTATATTTCAACAATAAATTGGACTAGAAACAAACAAATTATTAACAAGTTGATATAAAGATTTCCTTAATTGCAATTTAAATGACTAATATTTGCATATTAAATACATTTGATTAATGAATTGATAATTGAATAAGAAAGTTTAGGTTTTCAGCTTTAATTTGGCGGTTTGTTTCAGTTAAAAAATAATTACGTTGCATCACTAGATGAAATATTGTGATTTATGTGTTGCTTGAAAAGTAGTTAATTAGAAAAAATGGCTTCTTCGGAAGAGCTGAGACGATTGTTGTCGATGCTAACTAGGCAAACCTTGAATTTAATGACAGCTGTGAAGGGAACTCTATCGCCCCCTGTAGTTCTGAGGTTTTTAAGAGCACACATTTACAGTGGGATCATGTGCTTACATTGGTTTTCGTTTGTGTGTGTGTGTGTCATTCTGGCCTAAGAGACCAAAAATTTTGGAGAGCAATTAGGTTAGAAGGGAAATGAAAGGGGTTAAAGTGAAGCAGGAGAAGCGTCAGCAGAGGAAGAGAGGCATTGGCACGCTCCAGGAGAGAGAGAGGTCATGTAATAAGCGTGTGGTTATTGATTGTATTGTCAGCGAGGCCGCGCAGGGTCCCGTGTGCCGTGGACTTCAGTCCATCTGTGGACAATACCGTCAGTCACAGCTCACTGCCCCGTCTAATAAACCGCCAGCAGATTCATAGCAACCTTCAGCCGCGGCCGGCTCTTTATATGTGTGTACTAGCACTACACTCAACAACTGTGGGATGAGGAGGCCGTCAGAGGTTAGACATTTAATTTCTTGAGCGCCGCTTTCCTTGGGTCTTAAAACTTTTAGGCATGGCCAGACTCAACACCTCTGACTGTAAGACCTGTGACGGAGAGAACACACTGATGCATGCCATACATTCAACTCAAACACATTAAGATACACATAATAATAACATAAAATAACACATTATCACTTTATTCAGACACCTTCAACATTTCTCACATTATCTCAGTTTATTCGCTATAGTTTAGAAAATGGTAATAAATATGAGCAGAACTCAGAGTTCTCAGATCAGTGGATATTTGACTGGTTTTGTCCGTCCTTCTGTTAGACTCTCGCACATGAATTATGTTGAATATCTGTCAGCTGTTAAATTTAATTACACAATTAGATAATACCAGTTTAGCCCAACCAGTGACCAAGCAATGCTTCATGTTCAGTGTGTGTGTAAAAAGAGCATTAGCAATTACAGAAAACACACTGAAGAAAACATGATCAGCTCAAAGTGTCCGAATCATTTTTGGTACCAAATTTGTATATACACTCACCTAAAGGATTATTAGGAACACCTGTTCAATTTCTCATTAATGCAATTATCTAATCAACCAATCACATGGCAGTTGCTTCAATGCATTTAGGGGTGTGGTCCTGGTCAAGACAATCTCCTGAACTCCAAACTGAATGTCAGAATGGGAAAGAAAGGTGATTTAAGCAATTTTGAGCGTGGCATGGTTGTTGGTGCCAGACGGGCCGGTCTGAGTATTTCACAATCTGCTCAGTTACTGGGATTTTCACGCACAACCATTTCTAGGGTTTACAAAGAATGGTGTGAAAAGTGAAAAACATCCAGTATGCGGCAGTCCTGTGGGCGAAAATGCCTTGTTGATGCTAGAGGTCAGAGGAGAATGGGCCGACTGATTCAAGCTGATAGAAGAGCAACTTTGACTGAAATAACCACTCGTTACAACCGAGGTATGCAGCAAAGCATTTGTGAAGCCACAACACGCACAACCTTGAGGCGGATGGGCTACAACAGCAGAAGACCCCACCGGGTACCACTCATCTCCACTATAAATAGGAAAAAGAGGCTACAATTTGCAAGAGCTCACCAAAATTGGACAGTTGAAGACTGGAAAAGTGTTGCCTGGTCTGATGAGTCTCGATTTCTGTTGAGACATTCAGATGGTAGAGTCATAATTTGGCGTAAACAGAATGAGAACATGGATCCATCATGCCTTGTTACCACTGTGCAGGCTGGTGGTGGTGGTGTAATGGTGTGGGGGATGTTTTCTTGGCACACTTTAGGCCCCTTAGTGCCAATTGGGCATCGTTTAAAGGGTTAGTTCACCCAAAAATGAAAATTAAGTCATTAATTACTCACCCCCATGCTGTACCAACCCCGTAAGACCTTCGTTCGTCTTCGGAACACAAATGAAGATATTTATGATTAAATCTGAGAGGTTGATCACTCCTCCATAGGCTGCCTAAGGATTGAAACCTGACGGCCCAGAAAGTCAATGAAGAAAATGTTTAAATATTCCATGTCACAACAGTGGCTCAACTATAAGTTTATCAAGCGACGAGAATACTTTTTGTGCGGAAATAAAACAAAAATAACGACTTTATTCGACTATTCCTTTTCTTCCTTGTAGGCCTGAAACGAGACTTCAAGAGATTTCCACGACGCATGCGCGAGAATTGCGATCTCCTTCAACTACTTCAGTTAAGTTCTCGCGCGTGTGCGTCATGAAATCTCTTGAAGTCTCGTTTCAGGCCTACAAGGAAGAAAAGCAATAGTCGAAAAAAGTCGTTATTTTTTTTTGTTTTTTCGCACAAAGTATTCTCGTCGCTTGATAAACTTATAGTTGAGCCACTGTTGTGACATGGAATATTTAAACATTTTCTTCATTGACTTTCTGGGCCGTCAGGATTCATTCCCTGAGGGAGCCAATGGAGGAGTGATCCAGCTGTCACATTTAATCAAAAATATCTTCATTTGTGTTCCGAAGACGAACGAAGGTCTTACGGGGTTGGTACAGCATGGGGGTGAGTAATTAATGACTTAATTTTCATTGTTGGGTGAACTAACCCTTTAAATGCCACGGCCTACCTGAGCATTGTTTCTGACCATGTCCATCCCTTTATGGCCACCATGTACCCATCCTCTGATGGCTACTTCCAGCAGGATAATGCACCATGTCACAAAGCTCAAATCATTTCAAATTGGTTTCTTGAACATAACAATGAGATGAGTTAACTGTACAAAAATGGCCCCCACATTCACCAGATCTCAACTCAATAGAGCATCTTTGGGATGTGGTGGAACGGGAGCTTCGTGCCCTGGATGTGCATCCCACAAATCTCCATCAACTGCAAGATGCTATCCTATCAATATGGGCCAACATTTCTAAAGAATGCTTTCAGCACCTTGTTGAATCAATACCACGTAGAATTAAGGCAGTTCTGAAGGCGAAAGGGGGTCAAACACAGTATTAGTATGGTGTTCCTAATAATCCTTTAGGTGAGTGTATTTTACTGGTAGTCACAGTATGAAGAATATTTGGGTATAATACGTCACAGTTTACTTTATTTTGCCCTCCTCACTTACATAAATGAACTATAGTGTTCTGCACACACTAGTGAAAAAAATATAAAAATATATATCTGGTGTCTGAATGATTTTTGGTGTGACTGATGTTTAAAGCAAATTATTAAAGACTTAATATTGATCTATTTCGGGTCCTGATTAGGAGACGTTGAGCGCATGAAGCTTTGTGCCGTTCTGCGTATATTTATCAGGCAGTAAAAACGCCTCAAACCAGGCGTCTGGATTAGAACGTGAAGCACGGACATGGAGGACGCTGACCTCAAACACTTCACAGATGATGAGTGGAAGGAGAAGTTAAGAACAACTCGACAATATTCAACAACAGCTCATCCTGTGAATCATCATTACGCCATTTCTACATCATTGCACATGCACACAACTTTCCAGTTTCGGTTTTCAATCCGATCAAATGTTTACATGTCCTAATGAATGGATTAGAAAACGTCCACTCCTTACAATCCAAGTTAAATTTAAATTGGATTTGGCAAAATCATATACATTTGAGACTTCTTATACAGATTGTGCCACTAGTCCCATTACAAACAGAAGATTAGGGTCCATTTAAATGCAGAAATGAATGTCATGACAACTCTGAGTGTTTGACATGGTAATGGATGTGACAATGCTGATATATTTCTCTTGGCTGAATAGATGTGTGACGCTGCTGCTGTGTTTGTTATTTCTGTGGCTCCAGAGCAAGTACGGGTCTTGCAAGTAAGACCTGCTGCTACTGTACAATAATAGCGCATGAATTACCTATAGCAGATCTATACAGGTGGAGCTGGGGAAGTGGAGGACTTCTGGAAGTGCTTCAGTCAGCCCTATAGACATTAGACAATGATGTGATTGCAAGTTAACCCTTTAGAACCAGGTGTGTCGTTGCCAGCAAGCTCTATTCATTTTACCATAACTCTTCAACCGTTTGCACTATCAAACCCATTCAAATTGCCCCTGACAGTAGACAACATGCACTTTTCCACAATATAACCTTATTACGGTAATTACGTCAGCAAATGACAGAGCGGGAAGGAAGGATTTGAACAGATACGAAGCGCGGCAGGTTAGAGTGTTTTGGATTGCATAAAATAATAAAAGAAACAAACAAATACATGACGAAATAAGTGGTAGACCGCAGAAGAGGGGATTGGGATGATTTTTAATGAAACTTGGGAGGCGGATGGCCGTTACTCTTTCACGTATCTTAGCATGTGGTGTGTATGTGTGCATGCATATGTGTGTGTGTGTGTGCATGTGGTGTGTGCATGTGGTGTGTGCATGTGTATGTGTGCATGCTTATGTGTGCATGTAGTGTGTGCATGCGTGTGTGTGTGTATATGTGTGCGTGTGGTGTGTGCGTGTGGTGTGTGCATGTAGTGTGTGCATGTGTATGTGTGCATGTGGTGTGTGTATGTGTGCATGTGGTGTGTGCATGTAGTGTGTGCATGTGTATGTGTGCATGTAGTGTGTGCATGCGAATGTGTGCATGTGGTCTATGCATGCGTTTGTGTGCATGTGTATGTGTGCGTGTGGTGTGTGCATGTGTATGAGTGCGTGTGGAGTGTGCATGTGTATGTGTCCGTGTGGTGTGTGCATGCGAATGTGTGCATGTGGTGTATGCATGTGTGTGTGTGCATGTGTGTGTGGTGTGTGCATGTGTATGTGTCCGTGTGGTGTGTGCATGCGAATGTGTGCATGTGGTGTATGCATGTGTGTGTGTGCATGTGTGTGTGGAGTGTGCATGTGTATGTGTCCGTGTGGTGTGTGCATGCGAATGTGTGCATGTGTGTGTGTGCATGTGTGTGTGGTGTGTGCATGTGTATGTGTGTGTGTGGTGTGTGCATGTGTATGTGTGTATGTGGTGTGTGTATGTGCATGTGTGCATGTGGTGTGTGTATGTGCATGTGTGCATGTGGTGTGTGTATGTGTGCATGTGGTGTGTGTGGGGTGTGCATGTGTATGTGTGCATGTGGTGTATGTGTGCATGTGGTGTGTGCATATGGTGTGTGTATGTGTGCATGTGGTGTGTGCATGTGGTGTGTGCATGTGGTGTGTGTATGTGTGCATGTGGTATGTGCATGTGTATGTGTGCATGTGGTGTGTGTGTGTGCATGTGTATGTGTGCATGTGGTGTGTGTATGTGTGATGTGGTGTGTGCATGTGGGGTGTGTATGTGTGCATGTGGTGTGTGCATGTGGGGTGTGTATGTGTGCATGTGGTGTGTGTATGTGTGCATGTGGTGTGTGCATGTGTATGTGTGCATGTGTATGTGTGCATGTGGTGTGTGTATGTGTGCATGTGGTGTGTGCATATGGTGTGTGTATGTGTGCATGTGGTGTGTGTATGTGTGATGTGGTGTGTGCATGTGGGGTGTGCATGTGGTGTGTGCATGTGGGATGTGTATGTGTGCATGTGGTGTGTGCATGCGTATGTGTGCAGTATGAAAAAAAAAGTGTCCTAAATGAAAACTGTGCAACCCAATGTCACAAAAAAGACTTGTATCTATGTATTACAGTTATTTTTTTCAACTTTAAAGTGTTAGCATCTTTGGTTCGTGATTTTTCTCTTTTTTTTCTAAATAAAAATCAGTAAAATTATTCTCTCTTTTTCTTTCATCTATTTAAATTCTATTTACAAACTCACCACACACAATAATGGTCAATAACTGTAATTTGTTGAAAGCTAATCTTTTTCTGAAAAAGATGACACCTTGCACATGAAGATAACACATTGTTTTATAATTTTACAGTTAAAAAATCTAAATGTGAGAAAAACACCTATTTTAGCTTCAGGGTCTAAAGGGTTAAGGGCAATCTAGAGTTTCATGACAGAACTTAATATTGATCTCACAACCATAAGTTCATCCATCTAAATAACAAACATCGCTTGTATTAATCTTTAACCAAAATATCAGCATCGCATTTTAAAACCTCCATATTACTGTACATATGGACTGACTATTTGACTTTACAATCAAAATGATTATTCTGTGCTAATCATCATTCCTCGGATGCTGTTATATTATACCAGGAATATTCCTTTAAAGGGGTGGTCGATTATGATTTCACTTTTCTAACTGTAGT